>JANTCA010058323.1:6400-16958 GCA_024741275.1 Chironex yamaguchii
TCTTCTGATTTGACTCTTCTTCTGATTTGACTCTTCTCCTGATTCGACTCTTCTTCTGATTTGACTCTTCTTCTGATCAGAATCTTCTCCTGATTCAACACTTCTTCTGATTTGACTCTTCTTCTGATTAGAATCTTCTTCTGATTCGACTCTCCTTCTGATTTAAATCTTCTTCTGATTTGACTCTCCTTCTGATTTGACTCTCCTTCTGATTCGACTCTCCTTCTGATTTAACTCCTCTCCTGATTCGACTCTTCTTTTGACTCGATTCTTCTTCTGATTTGACTCTTCTTCTCATTTGAATCTTCTTCTGATTCGACTGTTCTTCTGATTTGACTCTTCTTCTGATTTGGATCTTCTTCTGATTCGACTCTTCTTTTGACTCGACTCTTCTTCTGATTCGACTCTTCTTCTGATTTGGATCTTCTTCTGATTCGACTCTTCTTTTGACTCGACTATTCTTCTGATTTGAATCTTCTTCTGATTCGACTCTTCTTCTGATTCGACTTTTCTTCTCACTAACTCTGTATGTTTCCCTCCTGCCTGTCCTCTTCTCTCTTTTACATGCATATGGTACTTGTGCGTACTATGAAGGTTTCGGGGTTTTGCTCTAATCCATAATATACAGGTTGTAGGATTGTCTCACACTTCACACAGTGAACTAATTTCTCATGCATTCCATACAAACGCGTTTCATAATAATACTTGATACTTAATATCTGTTGGTCGACAACCAATGTAGGGTCGAGGTTACTTGTCGCCAGTATGATAACAATAATAACATTTCATATGTCCCCACTACTTTAAAGCCTTATCCCATACACATTGGTATGATTTGCAAACATTGATAACTCACCTTCTGCTACAGCAACTACATCAAATACTCAGCTGTGCCAGGTTGCGATGACCACAGTCATGTTATTTACAACAGATCCCTGGTGATGACATTATTCCCACCATGTTCATTACGTGACCGCAACATGGCAAAAATAACTTGCTTTCCTCCATCTATACATAAACAAAGTAAGGAGAATTTATGATTTTTGAATCCCCTTAATTATAACGATCTTTATTTCACTCATTTGTAATCGACGTTGTTCAAAATTCGTCTAGGTAAGTGGAATACTATACATATTCTGTCTTGTAATAATTATATCAAGAGAATTGGACCTTAGATTAACATGAATACTTCACATAGCTTACTAACAAATTCGGCAGATGTGAAATCGTCTGACAGAATAAGGAAATGTTCTTTAGTATATTTATTGCTTATTCAGATGGCACGATTAGTAGGGACTCATGTCACTTCTGTATTACCAGAGGTCCATGATCTGATTCACATATTGATGTCATTTCTCGTTGTCTGCCTCGATGTTTTAACTTCTGACCGTTGGCCCGCAAAGTCAGACTGAGGGCAGAATACTGAAGTTGAGCCTCTGCGTTGTTCGTACTTCTGCAGTGACCATTGGAAATTGCACTTTGATCGATGCCAGTTCAGAAGCTCATGTAGTAATGCCATCATTCTTTGTACTTACAATTGTAATTGCTTGTGACAAGATGTGTACGTAGATCCCAAGGACAGGCCTGGGTGGGTGTCTATTTTAAAGTCTTAGTAGTAGAGGCATGACAAGTTAATATATAGTCCTATGTATTGTTTTTATACGTCTCATTTTCTTATTGTCTCTCCTTAAGTTTAAAAATTTTGCTTCATGTAGATATCATAGTCAAATATAGCGTTTCTAAATTTAGAATGTTGGTTTTCTTTGGCCTAGAAAATAGGGGTAACTAAAGTAAAGTGATACTGGTGACCATTGGAGCTTCATCCCTTGTTGTGCAAATCTGACACCTTCCCTGTTAATCACCTTACAAAGAGCACCTTAATCACAGAAAAGACCCTGAGTCAGAAGACAAAATAAAAGTCTCATTATTTCTATCAAAGATGCCACCAAAAAATAAAATCTTGGTTATCCTCCTTGCTTAAGAACCATAAGACTGAATTACCTGATACAGAAATAGACTGATGCCAGGAACAGGCATGTGTGTAAGCAGCAATATGTTTAGCAGATCTCATGTTTCTATTACAATCTCAACATGCCCTCTTAGTCATTTTCTCATGGTAGTGGTCAGTGTTCTCCCTGGGAAAAAAATTGTGCATAGCGGCATCCTGACGAGAAGTGCGCTGTGTTTTGAAGTATCATGAGTGTCCAGTCTGTTGTGGCTTTTTCTAAAGCACATTCACTGGTTGCTTGATGTTTGTCATGCAGCTCTCGACAATGCCATTCAAAACTTGTTTTAGTTTGCGTAGCGATGTGTTTGTGGGGCATAGCAGTAGGGGTGGAAGCATATCGGTATATGAGAGCAGCATAGCAGGCCCCATGCAATAATGCTCCAGGGAGAACACTGGTGGTATATCATCTTATTTTTGGCATCACAATCAGGTTAATTGACATTAATGAAATGTGATTGATTTGACTATTTTTTCTTTGAGTGGAAGTGAGGCTAAATTTTGGATTGAAATTTGTCCTTAATGAGCTAAATTTCATTCAAAATTGGGAACATTTTTCATTCTTTCGAGAATTTCAGCTATTCTTATATATCAGTTATTTCGATATTGTTCTAATGCCATGACTTCATTACCTCTAGGTTACATCTGCCTAAGTTGCATGGTAAACATTACCTTTAATATGGAGGCACCAAGAATTTTTACTCTAAAAGATCAATTAGAGGCTGTATGTGAAATGGCCAAGAATGTCATTGGTGATTTAGTGTATCCTGGACCGTGTTTCTTAACTGGTGGAGCACCGCTGACAGAAGGGAGTGTTCATGAACTTGAATCAAATTCATCCATTGTCATAGAGGATTGTTTTGATTTTGCAAAGATGATGATCAAAGGATTACAACGACTACACAATCTCTTCGATAAACAGAGGAAAAGTCGTTCCGTTTCAGAGATTATTAATGATGTTAGGGACACAATTGAAATCAGTGAACCAGTAAGAAAAATGAATAAAAGTTTAACTTTTTGACTTTTTGTAAGAGTATTTATCGAATGATTTGTTGTTCATGTCTTTTGATTTATGTGTGATTGTGTAGGGAAATGTAAATTGATGATTGTGACTCCTTAATACATACCTTAATGCATACCTCCTTAATGCATACCTCATGATACCTCATTTATGGATTTATACGTTTAGGCAGCCAGGTCACACTTTTTGTCATCACATGTTAGGAGTGATAGATTTTTTGTTCAAGAACAGCTGCATAATATAGTATGATTATAAGTTGCAAAGACAAGGAAATTTATGCCATAATTAGGAATATACATATAACAAAAATACCCATGCACCTGTTTCATGTAGATAAAGTACTTTTGAACTTTGTTAACTGGTGATAAGTTTTTTCAATAATACATAGAACATTAAAAATAGTGGTGTATTCTTGCAGTTTTTAACTGTACTTTAATTTTATTTAAGTATAATTTTGAAATTAACAAAGGGACATCTCAACTCTTTACAGCCGTGGAAATCGTATTGGCCGACTGTAGTCGTTTGATAGTGTCAAAATTTTTGTTAGGTATGCTTGTGTTTTTTTGTAAATGTTGAATGGGAAATGTAATTAGAATAATTAGAATAAGATTTTTGATCATACTTCAATCTGAATTCCTGTAAGAGAAATATGTTGAATAGGGATAGTTGTTTTTTTATGGATATCATGCTAATACTTTGCTTATGAATATGGTAAACAGTACATTTGACTAGCTCAATTTGTTTAAGAAGATGACTAAGAGTACGTTTACGAGAAATATTCCTCATAAGGAACACATTAGTGCACAAATTGAACAATCTCACATACCAGAATTTGATGACCAACAGCACTACATTATCCTAAGCCAGTTGCAAAAACAATCTGTTGAGTGATTTTGAAATTTGCTCATCATATTTTCCAATAACCAAATAAAATAATCAACCTGCAGAGCAAAGATTGCTAAATAATATTCTAACACAGTGTCACATTCATTTAAATATTATGCAAATTCTGCTACTATGGAGACATGAGCTATCATTTGTACATTATCTCCTGTTGCACTGACCAGGAGTTAACTATTCGAAATGTTTTTAAAGGTTTGTGTACATCATCAATGGACATATCTCTAGAAACTATACATTTCTTTTTCTGTTTTTCATAAGTATTGTGGACATTATGACATTCCTTTTTTTTCTTTATTCCAGAGCTTCATACCAAGATCAAAAGCTCCTACTACAATGAGACAACCACCCCCCGTGGAAGTATTTGTTCTTGATCCACCCCAAGAACCAATGTCAAACATGTGCACTTTCAGTAGCAATGGTTCAGCTTCTATTCCAACAGACCCTTTGTTAAATACATGTTCGCAAGAGAGAGACCGACAGTATCAAATTGAAGGTCTGTAGCTGTTTCTGTACTGTATTTGATATTTTTCTGCAGCTACATGGCTGCTATTGCTGCTGCCACATGGCCACTTGGCTGCTATTGCTGCTACCACTTGGCTTCTATTGCTGCTGCCACGTGGCTGCTATTGCTGCTTCCACTTGGCTGCTATTGCTGCTAATACATGGCTGCTATTGCTGCTGCCATATGGCTGCTATTGCTGCTGCCACATGGCTGCTATTGCTGCTGCCACTTGGCTGCTATTGCTGCTGCCACATGGCTGCTATTGCTGCTGCCACATGGCTGCTATTGCTGCTGCCACATGGCTGCTATTGCTGTGGCCACATGGCTGCTATTTCTGTGGCCACATGGCTGCTATTGCTGCGGCCACATGGCTGCTACTAATAGCAATACTTCTATCACTACTAGTTCATTAACTACCACTACTAGTGGTATGTCTACCTTCACAAACATGATTAAAAAGCTATAAATTCATCAACCTTTCAATCAGCACTCTTGGGTTATTTGGTAAAACGTCAAAAAATTTCAACAGTATGTTAAAGGATTCAGTCTTTGACAATAGTGCAAAGAACTACATTGTCAAACAAATTACGAACATTGCAATAAGAACTACCAGTTACGTATTTTGCTTAGGAAATAAAGAATGGACACACCCAGAACTAATGAAATTTTTGCAAAAAGTAATTGTAATTGTTGGAAATATTATGTTAGTTAAGTTTGTTTTTCCCAAGGTAAAGATTGAAGCAGTCGATTCCAAGTTACCTGTAAATTGAGACTTGAAATTGTATTTTAACGTCATAAAGAAATTGATTGAGTTTACACTACTATTACTACTTCTTCTACTACTGCTGCTGCTGCTACTGCTATTTGTGAGATGTGACTTATTACCCTTTATCTACACTTAACTCTCTTTGGCATACATGTGATAATTTTTTGCAGCACTCTGGGAGATCAGCACCTCAAATGTGGGAGATTTGGGTTTGAATGCAGGAGATTTATGAGGATAGAAATTTTGGTATATATTCAATAATTAGCACCTCTGATTTCCTAGTTAGTGTCTTACCTCTAGAAGTCTCTTCAGTATTCTTTGATGCTACCCCAGTCATGACAATCAGATGCGATAAAAGGCAGCTCCTGTCTGTGGCCCTGACTGGAACGTTTTATTTTGATAGCAGATGTGCGAAAGTTGCTATAGCAAAGAGTTGATTTTGGTCAATAAATCCCAGACTTGTAGTCGGATATCAGTGACACCTTCTGTTGCAGTAGGGTACAAAAAACCCCAAACCATGGAAAAATACAGATAACCAGTTCTTGGTATAAAACTGGGCGAGGGAAAATTTTAGTTTGAAATTTTCTGAAATCAGGTATTTCTGTGGGAGTTGGCCTTCAATGTTGGAGTCTCCTGGTCATTCCGGGAGATATCTCATGTATGCTTTTTCAGCATCCACTCAAAGTCATATGCCTGAGAACATTTTAATTTCACTGTTGCCTACATCAACAACACTCTGCCAGCACAATCCAATCTCACTTTACAGGGCGCCATGACTCTATCCTAACTTTCATTACTTCTTCTTTAGAATCTACTAAGAACACAGTTGTCCATGCTGATCTTCCTGGGTACTTCAGCCTCTCAGTCATAATTGGACACAAATTACATCACAACCTTCTTTTAACATTATCTAATAAATGCATCTTCATCCTGATTGTTGGCTTTGTATCAAATCTGCATGGTAACTGTGTACATAAGCAGCAAAAGTATGATAACGTGATTAAAGAGCTGACAGATCAGTATGAACAAGTCAAATTCATACTGATCTGTCAGATCATTAACCTTTCAATCAGCACTCTTGGGAGATTTGGTAAAGCACTAGAAGATTACATCAGTATGTTTTAAAGGATTTACAAAATGACAGTAACGCAAAGAACAGTAAGAATGTAATGTTTCGTACATTGAAATCTACTGTAATGCATATAGTAGTAGATCATAGCATAACATAGTGTACTACATACTTTGTTTCTTTACTGTATTTTTATATGGTTGCTGTAAGCTGTTCTTCATTACATTCTTCTTTGTTTTCAATTCACTAGGTCCCTTTATTCGAAGTGTCCATAGTGTTTATTCAACAAGTTCCAGCTCAAGATGCTTTGCAACAAAGGATACAAAGAAAAAGTTTAAACCAGTAAAAGTTAAAAAACCTATGATAATCAAGAGATCATCATTACCTATCCATATGCCAAAAGATCAGAGCATTTTAATTCGCCCTGTACAAGAAAGACAGGATTTTGATTTAGCAACGGGTAAAAATAATCAATAACATTAGATTTGTATTGTCTGACATTTAGATGGCTTTCTGCTACAAATTTACATTGGAACTACATCTTCTTGAGGTTCTGAGTTTGTACATGCAAATTGTTGGTAAAAACAATTTCCATGACGTCGCTACCTTACTTTACACATGACAATGAAATCTAGTTCAGTAACCTTGTTGACAAGTAAGTCTTATAAGACTGGCCAAAAAATCCATTTGTAATTGCAATGGAGCAAAATTCTAATGTATATACAAATGCTAATAAAATGTTTTGTAAGATTGTGCTAACTAATAGATCTATCTCATGGTTACGTGATAAAAAGAATGTAATAGAAATCCCTGCTCAAAGACAAGGTCAAAGGAATCCTGAGGTCATTGCCCAGATTCCTTGTGAGATGTTGCAATAGGCAGAATGTGGATGCAAATGGTGTGATGACAATTGGCATCACTTGGTTTTACGAACTGTGTTTTATGATGGTATCAAATGATGCTTGCAGAACCACTGCCATCTCTGGATCTTGGTTTAACGGGAGAGCATCCTATCTGGTCATCTCCTAACCCTCGTCCCTCATCATACTGGACTTTAGACCAACCAATGGTGTAGCTAACAGAACCCCCAAGTGACTCATGGAGAAAACTCCGTAAACATTACTTTTGTTGCTTATTTTAAATAATAATTTATTAGACTGTTGCAAATATAATTAACTGCTTTTATTTGGATACAATTATAGCTACATCTTAAAGCAATAGCAAACTATTGGATCATTCCAACCACACATCTAATACTCACACCGTTCATCAAAGTGCGAGAACTGACTTTTTGGCACCAAAAACCTGTTGAATGCTCCAAGTGTCATCTTGAATTTTATTCAGGTACTTGCCATCCTCAGAGAGTTTTTCCTTTTTAGCTTGATTGCTTTTGTGAAGACATTTTCTTCTTAATTAAATATTGACCTTCCTTTATCTAAGTGCTGTTACTATCCAATGAACTTGTTTGCAGATGTTATCTTGTCTTGTCTTTTGTTCTAGAATTATCCAAGCTGAGTGGTAGCATGGCAATTGATGATGCAAAAATTTTATGTGGTATTTGTCGTGAAGTGAAGCAAATCGATGGTAACAGAAGAAGTTATGGCAAAGTCAATTATTTTTATCGAAGTAAGTTTTACATTATATAGTAGCATTTACATAATGTCAAATTACAACTGCTGCTATTGTTAATGAAGAGCTAGTACTATCTTCAAGAGCCACCATGGTATAGTGGATAAGACAATAACCTTGCCAGCCATAGGTTCTGAGTTGGAATCCGCATCACCACAAACAAAATACCATTGGTAAGAGCAGGTAATGGGAACTTACTCTCATAAAGACCTCACTTTCTAGTAAAATTTCCAGACCCTGGCATAGGAATCAGCCATGCTCAGAAACGAGTATACTACAAAAAACCTTAATCTTAAGGGACTGCCTTTACATTTAGTGATAACAAGTTTGTTCATAGCTGCCACTTGTTTTTGCATTTCAAATCTTGTCATTGTCAATCATATATCAACTTGCATACCAAAGAAGACACAATACACTTTTTGAAAAACTATACTTGATACCAAACAACACCCTCCAATTCTTTTTTTGTAAGCATTATTCTATCTATTATATCAGTGTATCTACACATTATATATATTGTAGATATTGTTCTATGTCTTTTTAGTATACAATACACTCAGAACAGATACTGCAATGAAGGTTCATGTATTGTATATTTTACTGTGTGTTAGTCAACTTTTGAATATGTACCACGTAAAGAGGAAAGTTGCATGGCCTAATGGATATTATTCTACCTATTTTCTTTCAGAACATTATGCTGCGTGTCAAAGAAGACACTCAAATACGCAGCTACAACGAGCTGGGGATCCTGGTTTAAGAACAACAGAGGATATTTGCCAAGATTTAAAAACATTGAACAACCCTGGACCAACTATGACGGAAAACACGTCTTCAGTTGTGCAGTACAGCAGTCAGACAGCAAATAGTCCTCAGGACTTACCAGCGACTGAACAAAGTAGTAGCAACCATCAAGTCCCTGTGAGTTTAGTTACAGAACTGTCCAATAGCTTAAGCTAACATGATTCTGTAAGTTTCTGTCGTTAAATGCTGTAAGTTGTAGCCATAGTACGTGTATATTAGTATTTTGAGCAACCATGTCCTGGTGACAAAATATTTATCACATGAATTCCCAGACAAACAAATGAACTATTCAACTTGCTCCGTGTACATCTGACATTGCTTTAAATTATATTTTATTTCGTATTTAAGTATAAATCTGTAATTATATGTTGCAAATAATCTTAGCGTTATGGATTTATATCCAGTTGTTAGTTTTTTTTGGTTCTTGCGTTATCGTACTCGAAATTATATTATGATGTACTAGTTTCTACGTTGGGATGGTGTACTAGATTGTACAGTTGGATGGTGTACTAGTTTGTACGTTTGGATGGTGTACTAGCTTGTACAGTTGGATTGTGTACTAGTTTTTACAGTTGGATGATGCACTCATTTGTTCAGTTGGATGGTGTACTAGATTGTACAGTTAGATGGTGTACTAGTTTGTGAATTTGGATGATGTACTAGATTGTACAGTTGGATGATGTACTAGTTTGTACATTGGGATGATGTACTAGATTGTACATTTGGATGGTTTACTTGTTTGTACATTGGGATGGTGTACTAGTTTGTACGTTTGGATGGTGTACTAGCTTGTACAGTTGGATTGTGTACTAGTTTTTACAGTTGGATGATGCACTCATTTGTTCAGTTGGATGGTGTACTAGATTGTACAGTTAGATGGTGTACTAGTTTGTGAATTTGGATGATGTACTAGATTGTACAGTTGGATGATGTACTAGTTTGTACATTGGGATGATGTACTAGATTGTACATTTGGATTGTGTACTAGTTTGTACATTGGGATGATGTACTAGATTGTACAGTTGGATTGTGTACTAGTTTGTACATTGGGATGGTGTACGATCTTCTACGTTTGTATGTTGTACATGTCTTTTCATTTAAAGTGCTTGCTAATCTCTGCAGGTGGACGGCGCGTCGATGTCCACATTTACTTGTTATAGTAGTCTTTGCTTGTGGCTTCCGTCATATCGGTAAGGATAATCACTGCATTCTTCCATGCCTTTCTTGAAAATTTAAGGGAGTGGTGCAAAATATCAGTGAGGACAGTAGTGATTACCTTACCACCATCTTGTAGAATTGAACTTATGATATTGTTTTTTTTCGGGTGCCTTAGTGCAGTTTAATTTATTTATTAATGCCTCCACTTCTGAGAATACTCTAGGCGGTACAGAACTTGTCGCAGTGGTTTCAATAGGCTTAGTGGTATAGCAAGTGGTAACTATATAGACTCATAGTTCATGTCTACAATCTTTCCACTGTCTGCTCCATGTTGAGTAGCTTTTCTCTCTCGTGACGGACGTCAGTTGATTCATTTTGAGGAACTGCTGATGCTTTTATTGTCTTGGCGTTCAAGTGTTGCTTTCTGTTATAATGTTCAATGTCATTATTCATCCATTTCCTGATAGCTTTGATCACCTGCGTGTACTTGATGGGATTTCAGCTATTCGGTCGGTACGGGCATCCATGTTAATTTCATGAACCAAGATCTGCAAATTTGTTCCTCAGTTGAGCTTAAAACTCAGCTTTTTTAATTCAGTAGATTGTCTGTGATTGTAACCTTCCTGGTTTTATTTTTATTATTATTATTATTATTATTATTATTATTATTATTATTATTATTATTATTATTATTATTATTATTA
>JANTCA010058334.1:0-10788 GCA_024741275.1 Chironex yamaguchii
GGTTTATTCACCCTGGACATTCTCATCCCAACCCCCCCCCCCCCACACACACACACATTTATTAAGTTTATTAATTTTGAAAAACAAGGTAACTGTAGTGCTTCTTGTCGTCATTCGGAATGTTTCAAAAATCAGCCCCCCTGTTATAAATTCCAACTCACCTGTTATTTCACCTCACATACCCCAACCCTTCTACTCAGGACATAAAAATGTGAACTTGGATTTTAAATAGATTTTTATGTGTTATTATCACATAATAGTGTTTGCTTTGAAACGTCCCTTTTCTCTGTAATCATTGGCAGTAATTGTTACGAGTGTTCAGTCCTTATGAGAGTGGTTATGGGAGCTTGTATCCAGTACCAAGTATTATTGCCACTATTTTCAGCTAACTCCTATTTACAACCTTTGTAAGGTACAATGGATTTCAAATTAAACAATTGATGTTCTAGTCAGTGCGGTCATATATTGCTGTTTTGAATTATCTCTCACTAGGAAGGAATCAGTGGGCCATTACCATCACGATGAAGCTGTATATTCTCTCTCAATGCCTTCTGACAGCTGTGATATCCTAGCAACTGCAAGCGAAGACGGGACAGTTGTACTTTGGGATATAAGATCACCTCAAGGTAAGTAACAATTGTACCAATGAGATCGGAGAATGTTGTCTTTGGGCTTATGCTATTATTAGAACATGGACAAAGAGTCACCTTGGAATAAAGAGTACCTTGTAATAGTTTACAATACAATAGGCAATACGCAATACATGCAATATTTTGTTTAATCAAGTGGCAATACATGAGGTCACATTTTCGACCTGGTTATTGACGTTAGACCTCCAGGTCACCAACACGAGCAGCGGAACTTTTTTGCCTGCGTGTTCATGCTATCTCGAGTGACATTGCTATAAAAGGACTTTAAAAGCGGCTGATTGTATTTTTGTAATTTGACACATAGAACGAGGACTGTTCAACGTGTACTCCTTGTGATCTTAATTACGAGCACTGCAAAGGCCACTGTTTAAAAACATGTAGCTGCATACTTAATTTTGCGTGTTCATAAATCGCTACTTTAACTAGGTGGCCCAAGAAGAAGTAAATAATAATTTTTCCTCTTAAGTTTTGATTTGTAAATTTGACGAAGACTACTTATAGATAGTTGTTAGGATTTCGGCTTCGTCTGGGATATGTCGACCCCGACTGCCCGAGGAGTGCAGAAATTTGTTGAAGTTAAGTCCCACATTTGCCTGTTGGTTAATTATTTACGTTAAACTTTAGCTTAATTGATCGTCCAAGTATGTACCCACCGGTCCTTTCATATCGACCAAAACGGCGTCTAGAAACAATAAAAATGTCGTTTTGGTCCTTTTGCAGTAAATGATTTGGTCCTCTTGCAGTAAATATCTATGCGATTGATATTATTTATCTGATAATGATCTTTTGTTATTTATTGCTGTGTGTTTATACTATGGGTTTTGTTTGTCGAGTTTTGCTTAACATTCTTCTTGTTTGTCTCTTAGTACTTGTTACTAGCGCTGTCTTGCTGTTTTCAACACTTCCTCTACAGCTTGGATTTCTCTCTCTCCGTGGTCTTAGACTGAACAGCTTGATCTGACAGCTCCGCTCTAGGCTTAAAAGACCTTCCTCCTTACTTTAAGGTAATATTACTTGCCATCTTGCGTCTCATCGTAAGTAGCCTCTCTCCAAACAGATTTTGATGACGTGACGAGAGGTTAGAACCAACCACCTTATCTTCAGTTTGTAATAATCCCTTTTCGTTCTATTTCATTTACGTTTTAAAACATTGAAACGGTAGGCTGGCATGAATTGAGATGTTGAGGCTGTAAGTGACAGGTTCTTTCTTTTGCTATCTTGTACTCTTTTTGGAGGCAACCACCAGGGAGAGAGAGGATAACTGGAATTGCCTTCCAAAACCCATGCTTTAGAGAGGTTGTTGACTGCACGTCATGTGTGTAGAAAGTATCCAACTGTTATTGCGAGGAGTATGTATATGTGCAGTTAGTATATGTGCAACTAGTTGATAGTACCAACTTCATCATTACACTGAAAGTAGTTCAAGTGGTTCTTTTTGCCGTGAAAGTTTCGTACATCAAATTTTTAAGGTAGCCTAGCGGACTTTAGTATTGCAATTACTGGTGAAAGTGCATGGTTAACTTATGGAATTTTAAGCCAGACCACCGTCGGTGCGCTTACATGCTATACGGTCCTTTAGCCCAAACACCTTTTCTCTCCTAGATATATAGAATTATGCTTCCCATTTAAATGTCATTGACTTTTTTCGAACTTTAAATTAGGCTCATTAAATTGATATTGATGGTATCTTTGTCTTTTTCTGCTGTATAGACGTATTCAATAATAATAACTTTCAGACTTTATTGTCATAATTCACATGTGACATCATTGGTACAATACTGCAGAAGCCAATAATGAATGCTGTGCGTTAGGGGAAATAAAGCGTCAAACAGTGAAACTATATTTTTACTTTAATTAACAAGTATATAGTTAGTCCGCCTTTTCAGAATTTGGTCGTGGTGTGTTATCGACAATACTAATTTGTTCATTGACTAAAATCGAAATTGAAAAAATATGCCAGTGGTTATTAATTCGGCCATTTAAGAGCTCCTGATAAAGGAGATATTTACTATAAATGTCATCAATCTAATTACGCTTTTGAGGGCGTCACTAGAAGCCACCGATATTTTCAACTGATGTGGCATTATTCTCTTTAGAAAAGTCGACCAAAATATATTATTAAAATTGAAAATTGCCTTTGCGGTCTGGTCGCTTTTTTACCGTGGCGCCAGTTCTTTGATTGAAGGGGTAGACTTTAAGGACAGATACCACCAAGGTGCCTGATAATGTTTTTATCACATTATCAGTTTGAAAATGTCCAAAATAGTTGTAACAAGCTCTCCATTTTCACATTAAGTACCATTATTGTAAGTAACACGACAAAGAGAGTGTTTTCCTTGAACATTCAGCTTCATGCAATCGAATGTGAACGGGTCAAATCTGCTTTGCTTATCTAGCATGATGCATGGGGTTTTATTGACTGATGAACACTTGCAGTATATCACTTGAAAGTCGTACAATTGTAATCTATTTGAAAAGTAAAACAGTCTATCCCTGAATTTTCCCCCACTAGATCGCAATCATTTTCACATTTACAATTTTCGTCTTGGTTGATTTGTGTTAGTTGAAGTTATACTCAGTGTGGCAATCGCTTGAAGATGATACTTCTTCCAAAACGTCCTTTAATACCTTATTTGGATGCCTGAGGTGTCAGTATTAAAACATTTGAACGGTGATTCCGAACAGTCTCGACACACAATTGTTATTGAAATTTAAATGTTTTAACTTTGCCGCCCGTTTGGAAAAGAGAAGGATTTACTTTGATTTGCAAAGTGTTCAGGTATGCAGCTTGGATGATTTAAATTTGAGATTATCTCTTTACTAGCACCAGATATCTCGCAGTTTGTAAAGCCTTTTTTCATTGCGTTTTAGTTTTAGCTCCCAGTTCCTACTTGACTATGTGAATAATTGGACCCAGAATGCAACGGAAATATGAAGGAACTCCGGAACTACACTATATTTTATAGGAGCATAAACTTTCCTTTGGATGTATAGCGCGTTGGGTAACACTTCTGTTATTTGAAATAATCTTTTTCGGTTGTTTTCATCCCTTTGAGGTGAAGTGGTTTGCTTTGATCTTGTAGGTGGGACAACACTGTCAACTTCGGCAGGAAGCTTTCATGGCGTTGCGTTCAATCCTGTTGACTCAAGACTGCTTGCCGCTGCTAATTCACATGAGGGTGTGCTACTTTTTGATGCTAGAAATCCAAATAGGTAAAGGGGTTTCCAATTATTTCAACGTATTTCAAAAAGACCAAATCTAGTTTTATAAAGAATCTTTAGGAAGAATCGTAAGGAAGAAAACACCACAAGAATTGGCCTAAGTATAAACGCATTTGTGTTGTGTCCAACGGATATCTAGCAAGCCAAGTGGTATTGTACTCCTTGTTAATTTCTTGTATCTGATGCTGCTATGAGGGCACGTAAAGTAATGTATTGGTATCCACTGGGTTACCATTTGTGGTACTGCGTTTGTAATGTTTCGATAAATGGAGAATGAGATTAAAACATGTCATTGATTATATGCGTTTAGGTTTTGTGCTTTATTTCTTGTGTGTGCTGCTCTGATTTTAGCTCCTTGTATTTTGCCTTTCCGTCTGTTAGTCCTCGTAAATATGCCATTTAAAACATTTTACAAAACGCGACTAATGAGGATATCTCAATCAGAGCATTTCCATTCATCACTATTTTAAAGGAAAACTCCGCGTTTTTCCTGGAAATAGTTAAGCGCCAAAACCATCTTGTTATAGGGATCATTAAGTGTCGGATAACTGATGAGACGACAGCATGCCTTCCAAGCAACACAGACTTTGTACCCTACACATGTATTCAAAGAAAAACCTTGAAGGTGAAGTGCCGGAAGCTTTAAATTGTTACCGTTACTAGCTAATTGATGAGAAATTAGTGGAACAATACATCCTTTTAGATTTGACCCTCCATAATGATTCGAATTGTTCATTTTCAAGTTAAGGTTGCATGTGTTAAGGATGGCTGAATATTCTTAGACGCCTATTTATAAAGTGTGAGGCTTTTTTAGGATAAGATTTTTTATCATCCTTATCGAGTCTAGTCTGGTTGTAGTAAATATCTGGATCAAATTTCCCAACAAGTAGATCAAAAGGTTTCATTACGATCCCGTGTACATTTCCAGTCTAAGGGGTATTTTTAACAATTTCGTTATGCTTTTGTTTAACAATGCCCTTTTTTGTTTGATAGGATTGCTTTCAAGTACGGTTGCTCTCCACAGACCAAAAATGCCATGTCAGTGAGATTTAATTATACTGGGAGGTACATATATTCCTTGTTTAGGAAAAGTGGCCCTGTACTTTTTGATCTTCATCGCGCTGAGCCAAGATGCCAGTTTGATGATCCCGGATACAGTAATATTTGCACAATGAAAAGTGCATGCTTTGCTGGTGACACTGATCAGGTTAGTGTGGTGTAAATTTCAACGTGCACTTTGAATCTACCACTCTGTCAAGAACATGTTTTTTTGCCCTTTGCCTACCATGTATTCAATCACGATGAAGACTCCAGTCAGTATTGTACTACGCAGAGAGTGGAGGCGAGGGATGGCACACCAACAGAAATTTTAATATTTTATTACCTATATTTCATGTTTTTGCTGCTTTCTGACGATATCTTTTTGAAACGTTATTTGTACAAGAATAGACCAGATGATTGATCCATCTTTACTCACGTGCGCTTCTCACGCCTGGTGGAAGACAAGCTTTAAAAACTCTGTCGGAGACGAACAAGTGAAAACAACCACATTCTGCTACGGTTATTTTTCTTTCACCATTAATTCAATTACTGGAATATATTGACTCGTCCTTTGTGGAAATTATTAAACACTGGTTAGATACGACATGTTTACTTTATTTTAGGGAAGGTTGTTGGTAAGTCAGTCAGGACAAAAGAAATTAATATCATGCTTTTACCAATGTGTGTTGAATTTCTTACATGTTTTGGGAGGCCATATTACCAAGAGGCTGTTAAATCACAGCTGCAATTATTCCACAGAACTGATTTGCTCAGAAGCTTTCTTCGTTTATTCTGTAAAATCGTAGGGGTGTGCGGTTTTGTAATTTATACGTACGTCGGATAACGAAGATGTCCCGGAGACATTTTATCAATTAGCCATGTTTCGGGCGCTTTATTTTACTTCAGAAAATCAGATTTAAATTTTGTAGTCTCGGCCTTGCAACGAGGAAGCAGCTTCCAAACCACCGTGGTAGTCATCTAGATCAAAATTTAACATTTATTCTATTATTTCTAAGACAAGGTATAGGGTACCAGACATTATAATTTCTCTGTCGATAAAATTAGGGCCATTTTTTAGATTTTCTGACGTTTTGACAAGCAGTCGCATGCTAGAACAATAGGGCATGATTTTGCACTAGCTTTAGACTTTATTTCTTCCTTACTGTGGCTGGCTTAAGATTTTTCACAATATTATCTTAGGGTAAAAAGACCTCATGTATCGTGAATGTTCTTTGTAAAAGAAATCAACAAATCTTGTATTGTGGGAAGAATGGAGAACTTAATTAATAAGTCATCAATTCTCGCTGAAGAATAAAATATTTTGATATTTTTTACACTCTACAGTTCGTTGTTTCAGGATCTGACAATTTTAGTGTTTACGTCTGGAAGGTTCCTGGACCCGAATCATCAGGTTTGTTGCCTTGTGTTTACTTGAGGTTGAGGCATGTAGGTTTTTTGGTGAGTTTAACAAACTGAGATATGATAAAACGTTGGCGAAGTTTTGTTAGTAAAATTTAAAATAATCAAGTTTTAAATGCTGAGGTATTTTTAAAAAACACGGCCGCAAGTGAATTTTAACGCGAGGAATTAACGGGGTGCATTTTCATTTCATTTATCGCTTTGTTTGGGTTATTTTACGTTGAAACGTGACCATGATTAATGCTAAAAGGGAGAGGCCACGCAACAGTATTTCTTGGGAGGAACGTGGCAATAAAATCTACTTCGGTTGGATTTGATCACGGAGCTGCTGGTTCATCAGTCAAATAATTTGCCGTAAAATGGCCGTAAATTTCCGAGTAAACTGTGTATCCAGCCTGACAACTCCTTGTATTTGACGTAAGTATCCTCCTGAACGGTGGGTGTTGGATTGTATAGTATGAGAGGGCATAGTGGATAGGAATATCAATGCAAGCTATTTGTGTATTTGATCAGCGTATAATCAGTGTAATCGACCTTACTACGGCGTAGCTTATCTTAGATCATCCAATGGACGTTATTTGTGAATTTTTAAGGTTATCGATTGGCGCCCATTGGCAAATAAACAGGCTGTAGGAAACAGTTTTCACTTAAATGATTCGTTTGGTCTGAGGATAAATGTAATGGGTAGCTGAAGCAATGCATCTCTTTGAAAACTAGCACTGTATTTTTTATCATTTAGAAGACATTTTATAGTATGATGAGGTGCATTTTTAAAGTGAAGGGATTTTTGTCTGTATAACTTATGAAAATGTCAATATGTTTTAGACCAATTGATTGTAAGAAGTAAATAACTGTTTTTTAATGTGTTTTGCTTGCCTAGAACATCTCGTTCTTGTTTCGATTGGCCAATAAACGGTTTTATTTCCTATTTCAGTTACACATGTCAGTAAGGCGTTTATGGAGTTAGAAGGTCACCGCTCAATTGTGAACCAAGTACGCTCAAACTCTCAAAGTTTTGTGCTTGCTTCAGCCGGTGTGGAAAAAATAGTCAAGGTAATAAAAAGTTTCGTCACTCTCTGCAGTAATGACCTTTGATAATATGGCTTCGGTACTCGACCATGATTTGTTTTGCTCTAGACAGCAGTAAAGAAATGGAAACACACCTAATAACATGAGTTAATCAAAGTTAACTGAATAATTTTTCTACTTTTCTCACTGAGCTGTTTAGCTCAGCAGAAAAGGCGTCACATTTGCGGACGCGAGACCCTGATTCCATCTGCAGTGATCTTGATCATAACTGTGGTTCTGTTCTGTTCATAATTGGTCTCGTACTATCATGGCCAGCTCGATGTTTTTTGCTGTACACTGCCACTTCTCGTCTGACCATCCAAACAGCTGTCTGTCGCCGGTCATGTCTCACTATGCACGAGCCGTGCTTCTCTCAACATTACCCCTTACATTACATAAACTCTCCTCCTGTCCACATCACCTCACCTCCTCTTTATACCGTTTCTCCTCTCCTCTAGACCATTTCTTTTCCTCTTTATGCCAGCGTCCTGCCTCCTTACGCCAACATTCCTCCTTCCTGCACCAACTCTTCCGTAGTCTACAAGAGCCATCCTTTTAAGTCTGCTCCCGTAGTCTTCCAAGGGACCAACGGTCCATTCTTTTGCCCATCAAGCCGCATTGCTATCCAGCACTGCTCCCTTTTCCCTGCAATCCTACCGACTACCCAGATACCCTTCACGTTGCCCAACTATCGCCCGCTTTACCCAGTTTTTGCCCCCTCTACCAAGCTATCGCCCCCTCTACCCAGCTTTCTCTTTCATGTCTACCCAGCAATCTTCCCTTTCGTCTCAGCCATCGCCAGTCATGTTTCTCTCTACATCGGTCGTATTCTCTCTAACCGCAATTGTCCGCATTACACGCGCTGTCTTACAGTTTCTTGTGCCCAGAGGTCTGTTTATCGGCCCATCTAGCCACTTTTTTGTCAATTGATCCACCACTCTAGGCAATAAGCCCCCTCTTCAAAAGTTTATTTTATTTGTCTCGTATTTAAGTGTGTACATTTGTAATATTTTGGTATTTTGTGTACATTGACCAATCCACTCGATTATTATAAATATCTTAGCTTTGGAGTCCTTTCAAGATGGACGGGAGCCATGGTGATGTGACTGGAAAAGAAGTGTTTGAAAAGAGGAAACATTATACACATGAGGAATACATGCGACTAATTCTTCAGTCAGGACAGCCCTTGACACACGATTATGATTCTCAGTCAACAGATGAAGATCCGAGAATGATCGCATTTTTTGATTCATTGATTCACCGTGTGAATGATGGATGGAGCACAGATGATTCTGCATCAGAATCTTCCATGGATGGTATTTTCCAAATGTTAATCAATCAATCACCGCGTAATAGTGACCAAGAGCCGTCTACACAAGAGTCCGATAGTGAGAATGTAAGCACCACAGCCACCATTGCTGAGCTACGACGTTTATTTCGCAGTAACAGGAGGATGCTCATGCGGGAATTCGGGATTGATAGTAGTTCATCAGAGGACGAGGAAATTTCTACATCGCCTTTGCCTAGTAGCCGGTTTAGTGGGAGGGGAACTTTTGATACGTCGTCTGGTTTGGAGATTATAAGAAGTAGTTCTCAAGGACCATTTCGATCGCTTGTCGATATATCTGTGAGCACCAGTGACGACGGTATGTTTTCCACTGCGTCGTGTCCTAATGCCCTGAGTCGCGCAACAAGTGGCGTAGCAAGCTCCGACATACACGCGACTCGATCATCTGCTTCTTCGTCAGTGATATCTCCCTCGTTTGTTGTAGGTAGTTCGACTAATGATACGTCATTGGCACAGATAGAAATTGACACGAGAGACGATGATCGAATTATAAGACAGGAATTTGAACGGGTAACTGAGCTAATTGTTGACTCAATGGGCAATGGAAAACAGTCACAAAATCAAGCAGCGTTGACGACAGATTTATTGCGAGTCCGAACCTTAGAAACTAAAGACGAAAATGAACACGGTGTGGCGAACGGGAAGCACGCGTTTTGTGACTCTTCAAATCCCGACCACACGAATTCTGTTTCCTCTAGCGACGTAACAGACCGAAAAAATGGAGACTCCAATAGAACTTCCACAGCTTGTACGCACAACGAACTTAATTTAGAGGACAGCAAGTGTCAGTTTTGTTTAACTTGTGAAACAATAGATACCCGCTGCCAGGATCGTGAGGAGGAGAGTTGTAGTGTCTCTTTCAATCGAAGTTTGAATCATCGAAAACGGAAATACCGCGACTCAAGACACGAAAAACAGTAACGTTGTCTTATGAAATAATTTGCTTTTGAGGGCAAATCAATATATTGGTTGTCCAAGTTACAAAATCTGTTCACTTCTTTGAATGTCAACTTGTATGGATGGATTTAACGTTTGCTTGTCTCTGTGTGATTATCAACGACAGTGAATTGTAGGTATAGGCTTTTTAAAACGTAAGTAGCTGTGTAGCCAGTGCAATGTGTGATCATGTGCAATTTGCATGCATTTGGTGCAACAACATATAGTTCCGTTTTGTCATTTCTAATCATAAAAAGAATGGAAACTTACGTCATTCAGTAAATTTCGTCGGTAAAGTTTTTCTTGGTAACTTGATAACACTCGTTGAGACCAGGGGGTTATTCCCATTATTGTCTGGGTGGGGGGTCTGATTAGTTTTAGGGTCTTAGCAAATGATACGAACTGGCCCAATTTAGAAAAATAGAGCTACCACGTAGGGGTATTTTAAGTAGTTACTACCCTTTGGAGGTACTCCTAATATAATGTTGAGTTAAGAGTGAAACTTCTTACGAAAGTCAAGATTTTGCCTTCTCCAAATCAACTATAACTATCGCACAGGGGAGGAATTTGTCAAAGAAGCACAAAGTGAGCACAAAGTGGCCTTTTAGATTAGCATTCAGCAACATAGTATCTTAAGCATGCTTTTGTCAAATTTTTATATTGTTATTACTGGCAGCCACCAAATGGCAAAATTTTGGTCATTATGCTACCGTTTGGGTTCTTTTGTAAAAAATGCACTACCATGTGAGTGTGGTTTTAAGATTTGGGTTTTGGCCCTATTTGGCCCCGACTTGACCCCTGTCAGGCCATAATGAGAGTATCCGCCGGGCATTGAGATCAGCATATTAGTTGGTTTAAATCATTTGTATACAGTGCAGCTTGCCTTAGCGACCACTCTCATAGAACGGTCACCTGCCCATAGCGGTCACCAATTAACCAGCCGTTACAATTGACATGGTATTTTACCTTAGTAGAACGGTTACCTCTCTAACGAGGTCTGTGGCCGTTATCATACGGACCAGGTTAATATTTTCGCTGTGAATAACGATCAATTATTTAATAAAAGTTACCGGAGACACTTGAATAAACAACAACTCAATCCAC
>JANTCA010058345.1:0-16956 GCA_024741275.1 Chironex yamaguchii
ACCATAAAGAATGTCCAACGGATCTTTGTTTACAAATTTACTGGTTCCTGCTCAAACGTCATATTCGCACTCCAACCTAGCCCCCTTAGTGCGCAGTCCTGATTGGAAAGCTAGATTTTTGGGACGTTTTACGGGCTTTTGGCCACAGAGGACAGAAAAATAGCATTAAGAATTTATTTCTGCGACCCCAATTTACCCAAACAAGTTGAAAGCGAAAAGGTGTAAGTCCACTTTAACTTCTTCAAAATACTGTTAAGTCTCATCTACATGAGCAATTTTTCTGTGACAAGTTTTCTTTGCTCATATAGATGCTGTCAAATCAGGGAAATATGACCCTTTTTCTCTCGACAAGTACTCTGGCTTGCCAGTTTTTGAAAAAATTGTCCATTGGCAAAATTGCTCATGTGGATGACATGTCAAATGCACTTGACAATTTTCAATCGTTCCAAACCCCCACCTCCTGGGATTTTTATTTACAGCATTTCTTTCTTGCTAACCAAGTCATTTCCTCTAAGATTTTGATGCAAAAACGAAAACATGTTGCAAGCAAAATTAACCAAATTGAAGTTAATGCACAGATGCCACTGAATCCACAAGTCAAACTTGTCAAAGAAAACCTGTTGTCATCTACACGAACAAGTATACTTCCTAAAAAAACTGTCAAAGAAAAATTGTTATGCAGATGAAGTTTTAATTTCTGTAGCAATGGCAAGTGATATAATCTACTGAATACAAAATTATTTTCTCATATATCACTATGAAACTTGATTTATGGCATTACATTTTTAGTATTGTTCATGGTGGAGCAATTGCAACATACTGTGATATGTTGATAGCATGTTTATTGCATAGTCAAAGGCTTGCAGTTGCAACAAAGACTCTTGTCATTAACTTTTTCAAGTAAGTACTTTGGTTTGATTTGTTATCTGTAAATGTAAGACTCTGCTTTCTTCTTTTGTAATTATATTTGCAAAAGTTGTTATATATTATAATCATCAGGAGGCAGAATTAGACACACAAAAGAAGAAAACTTGCTCACCAAACTATGGAAACCAAGGCAGTTTCATCATTATCTCCATTACATTCTTTCTCTTCCTCTGATTACATAGTTCGTACTTACGCCTGACTTTCATTTCTAGTCACTTCTATACTCTATATCAAAACATAAACTAGCTTAAAAAGTCCTCTATTTACTAAAGCGAGCATTTTTTCATTCTTTGTGGGTTGGAAGCCATGACAGTTTTCTACATTATCTAGATATGCCACTTACTTCAAGCCTTTTATTTTGCTAGTTAAGGTAAACTCTATTAAGCACATTATCAGCATACATCTATCTAAGGATTTTGAGCTTTATTTCCCTTTATGTTTATTTGAAAGTGGTTAACAGTGGCTTTCTAAGATACTGTTAGCTTTAAAAAACTGTAAAGATGGCACAAATTTCTCAACAAAATATTATATTTTTAGAAATTAATTGCTGAAAGGGAACTCTATACAAAATATGCTTTTTATGTTATCTTTAAAAGCTTGCTTGACTTCCTGTAGTTTCCTTCTTTCTGGTCACAACTTTTTCTTTATGTGCAAAGAGTTTTATATATTGGGACAGAGAAATTACAGTTCTCCTTTCTTGTTCACAGTGATGCCTTTATCTGCCTGAGGCATCATTGTTAGCTTTTCAAAAGTAATGACCCTCCCTTATAATGACCTCAGCTTTATTTCATTATTCTCCAGTCACAACTTTGACCCTGTTTGTTTCCTGGAACTCACACCTACGCCTTGACAAAATTTTCCCATGCTGAGACTAACTGTGTTTAGTCTTATGGTGGTGTCATGCATTCTAACTGGAAATATCCTTAATACCAAGACTGGTTAGTCCAAGCATAGGGCTTATGCTTGGACTGACGTATTCTCTGCATGTATGCCCAGAAACAAAATGAATACCACGAGAGCATACATATCAACATTGAAGTTTACAAAATTACAAACAGACACCAGGAAACTTTCTGTCGCATGACTAAGACCTTGTAGATCGAGAATTCGCTTAGGACTCGTTCCTTTTTAACGTATTTGCATGTTAGTTTACTAAGGTCTTATTTTGTTGATTTTCGCAGGCCTGTTACGCTTGGTGCTGTTTGTATTGGTAAAGCAGTAATTGGCAAGATAGAAGGCAACAACATTCATGTAAGTTGCACTTTAGAGAGTGTGGATGGTGACACGATATATGATACGGCTTCTGGTGTGTTGTATTTTCAGCAAATGCACAATCATACGTCCAATGACATGATGTCCAGATTATAAGGGATTTTGACAACAAGGTTATTACACAGATAACATGGTACATTCTTCTTCTAACAAGCACAAAGCGTTATACTTAGCAACTGATGGCGGATTTTCATTCGACAATTTTACGCAATTTGATACCACAAACGTACATCACGCACATGCACACATTTCATCATTTTGATAACCCCCAAAAGAGCTGGAATCGCATTCAAACACTTAAGGAACTGATTACCAGTAGGAATATTCAGTGCCTGCTAATACCAAAAACTACGTAATAGAGTACTTGCTATGGACAAATTACAATATAAACGTCAATGACAGCTTGTGAAAAATACGGTAGTAATAATACTGACATGTAAAAATTATTTCAGTCGTAATTCCATTTGTATTAGGTTTTAATTTGACTTGGCAAAAGTCTAAGTAGTAGTAAAGTTGGAAACTCTACGTCAGGTATGCCGTGCAGTAAATCAGAGCACAGATTCATTATGTTACCGACAAAAGGGCCTATGTCCTGTCCATTTCTCCGAAAATTATCAGCTTTGTTCTTATATTTCTTAGTCGTTTAATTTATTTCAGACGTTAAGGTATGAGTATGACCACCGGTGTCGAACCTGGGTCTCACAACTGCAAATTAATTTATTTCCCCTACCTCAAGCAACTGCCACCTGCTCATTTTAATCAAGCGTATAGCTGAAAGTTTTGTTCAAAATGATAGAATTTCACACTTCTATATAAACACCATTAATGTCATTTCAATCAATACTTTTCCCCTCTTTAGTGCAACTAACATAATCTGAAATTTTAATCCAAACAAGAATCATCGCCTTGAATCTCCAATTGCTTGGCAGAAAAATTTTGTTGCCTCCAGTTAGGGTTGGTTGTTTTGGTGTCGTTGGTGTGTCTGTCAGCATCATAGCTCATGTCATAAACGAAATGTGTTGATTTATGGTTATAATGGTTATATTGCCGTCTGGATTCAGAAAATCATTAAGGTATTTCTTATCGTTGTTGGATAAGGAGATTTTTGTACGTTTTCGCTGAAATCTTCAAAATGGGCTATGTGAAGAAACACCAACTGACACCAACTCGACCAATGCAGTATCAACGGATCTCGCCTATGATCTTTACTTACCAATTTGTATCCAGCAGAAGTTGGCTCATTACAATACTGCAAAATTTCTACTGCAAGAGCGCAAAATAGTTTTGAAAAAGCAATAGAATACTTCTAAAGATGGGAATTGGGTATGCAAAGAGAACATTTATCTCTACCAGGGGTCACTAAAAATTACAGAGAGGTGTTACTCCGGATAAGGAGGATTTGACGCCATGATGTTTTGGATATACACATGCTTTATGCTGTATCGCAATCGCCTTAGCAGGCCAATCCATTTTGTACTAGACATCACGTTTAAAACTTGTCTTTGAAAATTTTTTTGTTTCTAAGAAATATGTTTTCCTTCGTTGCGTAAAGGTTGTAGAGGCCACTACCTCATCAGGCATCCACAGTGTTCTCCTTGGAGCGTTTTTGCGTGGGGCCCGCTACGCTGCTCTCATATACCGCTACGCTTCCACCCCTACCGCTATGCCCCACAAACACACCGCTACGCAAACAGAACCAAGTTTCGAATAGCATTGTCGAGAGCTGCATGACAAGCATCAAACAACCAACGAATGCGCTTTACAAAAAGCGGCATCGGACTGGACACTCATATCACATCAAAACACAGCGCAAGTCTCGCTCAGAACGCCCCCCTGGACCCCAGTTCGATTTTGTTCCAGCCGCTACGCACAAATTTTTTCCCAGGGAGGACACTGATCCATGTTCCACTGACAAAGGGCTTCTTAGAGAATTTAAATGTAGTTGTGTTTTGGTGTCATGCAAAAAGACATGTAAACTCAGATTTGATGTATCGCTTGAAAACTCCCGGCATCAAGTGAAAAACAATACAGAGCAGCCAAATTTAATGAACGTTTACTCTACAAAAAAGTCATAAGATATAACAATTGTTTTTTAGTATAACACGATTGTTTATTGATGATAAGGTTTTATGACTTCAAAGGCTTTGTTGCAGACGTGTAAGAAGCTTATTAAACATCTCACAAACCTGATTTATTTTGAAAACGTGTGTGGTAACAAAAGTAACTGTATAGTAATAGTTCATAATGTTTTACGACAGGAAACATTTTCCAGTCTACATTTTACAATTAATTTGGTCTGGGAAAATTGGTATTCGTTAATTTGGTCTAGTGCTGCCGTGGTATAATAGATAATACGACGATCTTGCAGGCCAGAGGTTTATAGTTCGAACCCGCGTCACCAGAAACAAAATATCATTGTTGAGAGAAGGTAATGAGAGCCCACTCTCATAAAGAGCTCACTTCGTAGTAAAATTCCCTAACCAGGGAATCAGCTACGCTCGAAATCGACTATGCTACAAAAAGAATGTAGTCTGGGAAAATAGGTATTCTGCTCTGACATGCTTAATATTGTTTCAGGATTCGTCGCCTTGAGCACACCTGTTATTTCTTGTTTGAGTTTTTCTAAACGGCAGTTGGATAGTTCTGTTCGTCAAGTTTACTCAGTGTCATTGGAATCGTTCTTAATTTTCCGTTCCGCAATTTACTGTTACGTTTAAAAACTAGGCTAGGTTACACACTCTTGAGCACGGTTTGATTGCTTCTATTATTCTCATGTAACTGAAAACAACTGTTACATAGCGTCAATAAGGAATTAGGGGATTGAAAAAGCGTTCAACCAACCATGTATTATACAAAGAGGTACAGGGGGAAGTGTGGTAGTTGTATATGGTCTCTAACGATTAGTACAAGAGATGAAGAATGGAAGAAACCTGAAAGTTTAATGCTGGTCGTAACGAATACGTTTTCTTGGATAGGTAAATGAAAGTCATAGCACGGCCCAGTCGAGATTAAAAAATCCCCCGGAGACGGCGGGTTTCAGAATGGTCCTGTTTCCATAACAATAGCGTCACAGGTATTGTGTGCTGCTCTTAGGTCCAAGTTACGAGTGGTATCTATATTATTTGGCTGATCCCGAAGACTTTCAGTTTACAATGCTATCAGTGAAAATATTCTATCAAAGTCGTTTTACTGTGAGTCCTTGCTTTGTTTTAGAGATCCTAACTATACTCATTCATTAGTTTTGCTGAAGGATTTAGTTACAAAGCTCTTTGTTATCTATTTGTTGTATGATTATATAATGGTATGACCCTTATCACCACCTATGCAACTGCTCACGCGTTCAAGTCTAAACATGCTACCAGTGTAATTCCTTTAGTAATTATTGTAATCTATCAACATTTCATTGAGTGCAGTGTGCAAGGTTCCTTACTCTAAAATGGAGTGGGCATGTTGAATTATGTCATTTTATCGTGCGTTTCTTCAGGCATAGATATCTTACCTTAACTGCCAAATATGTTTCATTTTTATGAACTGCGTCAGTTCACAGCTCTTAGTATGCCAGTGCAACAGGCTATGGGTAAAGTGGCGCAATTAGCAAATCACGGCATAAAAAATTCACTCCAAAGAAACAAGGTCTCAGTGGCTCAGTAGTCATATTTTTTCTGCTTTCCCTGACGTACAATTGTTTCTCAGAGATGAATTTTTAATGTCTTCATTGCGTCACTTTGTTAAAGGTCGATAGTCACCTTAATGTGAGAACGCTGTTGATTTTTCTTGAAGTTGCAAGTATTTCTATTTTCCTTTGCTCATTTGTTTTTGGGGTTTTTTGTGGATTTTTTAAGTCAAGTAAACATGCTATCTTTGTAAGGTATGCAATTTTGGCCATGTGTAGCCTTTGATTTATATAAGATGTGACATCCTGGTCTTGCATCTCAACGTGGCCACATCTGATGCTCTCTACTTCCTGTCGGGGCTAAAAATAGTCTGCAGCTCTTCTGATATTTTCAGTGATATCTTCATATTTACAACCCTTGAATTCAGCCAAGGTCGTGCACTTAAACCACTGTGTCATCCACGTCACACACATCAGCCATGTCCTTTCCAGTCACGCTGCCACAGGTAACTATTAGTAACTTTGGTTACCTTTTGATTTAAGGACAAGTCTGGAGCCCGCCTGTGGTTTCTTCAATGGTTCTGCAAGACCAGCCTTAAACCACAGAATTTATAGGAAACAGGGGACTGGCACACTTCGATTGACACCGGGGTCAAGGCATTACTTTTGACAGTAGTTCGTGCCATTCCAAGTTCTTTTTTTTTCAGTCTAGTGATCTTTGTCGCGCATTTAATCTAGATGGAGACCGTTTTCTGAAGAAACGAAGTTTACAATACTAGATAACTAGATAGATTTCTATTCCAGACAACGTTTGAAGTATTTTTAAAGGGAGTCTTTATTCGTGCCTCTGCACATATATTAAATATTCAAACAATAAGGTATTATGGTATTCGTGTTGGTAATATAAAACATACGACATACAAATTGTTTCCTTTCCACTACAATAGTTAAAAACAGCAATGTACCAGTAGCTGTTTAATTTAATGTAATAGTACGTATCTACCAAAAATGATTTTATCAGACCATAGTGTCAAAAGCATTTCACCTGGAAGCCCTACAATCCAGTATCACGCATTTCCGGATGTCTTGTTTTTTTAGCGGAAATAAGTTTTTTTATTATAGTGTTCGTGGAATGTGAAGAGACAAAGCTATGAAATATATGTGAGAAATTTATGTGGACAATTTCCGTTTTTGTTAAAGCCCATGCTGCTGTGCGGTACGTAATACGCTCAATGAGATACTTCCTCCAAGTCAGAGTGACATGAAGTACGAGTTGTAAGGCCATGTCTAAAATGCGGACTGCTCTAACATCATGGAGATACATCCCTATCCAAGACTACCTAAAATTAACTTAAAATAGTAAAAAGCAAATAATACAGAAATACTCCAGAATTGCTAATATTATTTGTTACAACGTATATAGCTACAGTTTCTGATTATATTCCTTTTTGTAATTATACACATCCATTCTATGTATGAAGGTGCATTAGCTGTTGTAGTTATTAATATAATTTGAATATGATGAAAGTTACATCGAATGCTTGGTAAAGGAAAGTAAGGCTTTATTTTTTAACTATTTTCCTCATAGTATTATTTTTAAAGACTTAATGAGGCAAGTTTTCTCTTCATTCTTGAACCAGTTTTTGTGAATTTTTAATTCATTCTTTCTGATCCGTTGAAGGAAAGTGGAAACATCTTAAAAACTAGTTCAAGTTGAACTCACGATCAACCAATAGGTTTCTCATTGTCTCTATTCTTCCAGTGATTGACGGCAAAGATTTTCCTGGGGAATCAGTGGGAGTATTTGCCTTGGTGTATTGTTTGTGCTTTCAAAACAAACATCCTACCAGAGTAATACATATTTGATCAGACAAATACTGTAAATGAGACGTGTGTTGGCTATTATCCTGATTTAGGTTATGATCAGAATGTGTATTCATAATGTTGTAAGGAGCCTGTTTTTCCCGGCACCACTCTTAAGATCTCTCCAAGGGAGTGGCATCAGATTCAGTACATTGAACCCAAGCCCTCAAACACCGTTTATTTGACAAGCATGCTTAGTAGTAATTCCAAGACAGCTCCCGTTACATGATTAGTCCATTTTTATAACTCCCAATCCCAGGCCTAAGATAAAAAATATGAAGAGGTGAAGGAAGAATGGGTAGGACCCAGTCCCGTTAGCACAAATCACGAAGAGCAGCTACCCTGCAAGTGTTATCTTGTGCTGTTGTGCAACTTGGCTCATGGGATGAAGTGACGCAAATTTTCATCACACTTTCTGCAGGCGTATTCTCCCCATCACAAGATCTTTTAAGAAATCTAAAAATGTGCAGTAAGAAAATCAATAGCCCACTTTCGATTTCCAATTTTACTTGGGTTCTTGTACTACCTTATTTGCTGGTTATTACTCCTAATTTCCGTACACCAATATCTTACGTTTTGCATAGATTATTATATAATCTGTAGATTTGGTGGCATTTATTACTCTGTCGTGTGTATGTACTTGAGTTTGCGTTTTATTGTGTTTTATTGTTACGTTTTATGGTCGAGTACTACACGACAAAACGTAAGTACACGACCATGGATACAAAGACCTTGAATCTGAGAATTGTGACTCTAATCCACCTTTTATACACGAGACACAAAGCATGAAAAGAGATACCATCTCTGTAGTCCCAGGTACAAGATGTCACAAGGTGTAAGCAAAAAATTGCATGAAGTCACCTTGCAGAGACTATTAAGCGGCCCGCACTAAACATAGAAACTCCGATCCTTGTGAGGATAGCGTATGTATGTTAGTGTACAATTAAAATAAAGGTAGATTGTTTTGCTTGCTAAATTTGCCTACCTAGATCTACCATTTTTAAGACTCAATGAAATTCTGAGAAAGTGATGATAAGTAGTTATTTCAATAATAATAAAAAATCATTTAACCTTTTGGTGATATGTAAATTAATAAATGCTATCTTTGAAATAACTGTAAACACGTTTCTCTCTAGCATACTTGCTTCCCTCTCCGATTTTCCCCCTGTTTTACTACTTATAACCATTTTTTGATAATAATTATTTTCGTTTAGTTGTTAATATAATAATAACAATGATGACACCGGAAGACAGAGATACAAGATCAACGGAGTCCTACAAGGGTGAGTACCTAACAGCTTATTTGCATTACGTTCCGTCTTTTAAAGCGAAAAAATGTCTACACTGGTTCGGCGCCATGAAAAAGGAATTATTCAGCAACTTTCTGTTTGATACCTAAGCACCTGTAGTTAAGAGCAGGTAAGTCGGCACAAATATTTAGAGCATGTAAAGGCTCAATGTCTATCACTCCGTTTCTCAATGTAAATTCTAAGTGTTTTTAACCAAATTTTTAAGCATTTTCCCTTAGAAAGTTAGATTTCCATATCACGAACGTTACTATGGTTGCATTATCAAACCTCTTCGATTAGTGCTATTATCTAACTTAAAAAGCTTTGTGGGATTTGCCTTACGCCGTCCGACTCCTTTACGTGTTGTCATGGTGATACTGACTCACTTTTGAATGATAGCAGGTTGGCGAGGTGTCTTAGTGTCTAACTTGTAATTGTTCCAACAGCCTTTAATGAAACAAGTTAAATAAAACCGAGCTTACGTAAATCGAGTTTGTAAACGCGACCCAAACTTGAAAACGAGATTTGCTGACGTAGCGAATAGTATGCTGCAGGGGGCGTTGCCATGAGAGCCGAAACAACAGTTTTATGACCTAATGTTTCGCATTGTAAGACGCCCTGTGTTGATTATTACTGATGATATATTTACCCAACCTGTGAAGTCAATTCGAGTTCTCCTACTTTTGTTTACGGGGGTTTAGTCCCTTCTCTGGAGGACCTGTTTAGAGTATAAACAATTCGAATATTAAAGTTTAATTAATCTTTATTTGGGTTTTAACTAAAGGTTTGATTCGGTAGGTTGGATAAGAATACAAAACGCTTGTTGTATCTGATGAAAGCCAGTGCTGGGAGAACTAGTGCTTGGGTTCGTTGTCGTAAGATCCAGCCTGTAAGCCAATGTTCGCCTTCATCTTTGGAACTTTCTAGTATGTCGTAGTAGAGTTGGATTTGCTGGTACTGTAAAGAGCTCGAATATGGATGAGGATGATGATGTATTTGATCTGAACCGAAATACTGTCAACTCGAAATCACCGGCTAATAAGAAGGAGTTTCTAAATCAGCTGGTCAAGGATTATATTCACTATAAGGCGTATGGTAAAAACGATTTGTCGTGCAAAACTTCGTCCACTATCCGTCGAGTGAGTGAGGAACTTGAGGGCAAAAACGAGGAATTTTTTAATGAAGTATGTGCGAAATTGGACATACAAGATGAAAGTGCTGAACAAACATTTAAAGTAGTGTCTGAAGATGTCCTTAAAGACCGAATGACCTGGGGACGGTTAGTGAGCTTGTTCGTGTTCAGTGGCAAAATAGCAGAGTGGTTTCAAGCACAAAGATTACATCAAAAGATAGACGAGGTCTGTGAGTGGCTTACAGAGTCGATATTCGAACGTCATGAATGGATTGAAGAAAACGGTGGATGGGTATGTATACCATAAACAAGATCATTATGGTAGGTGGGAGTGGTGGGGGATGATTTTTGTTGTTATGACAGCCGCAGCCTTTATAGTTGTTAGTACATATGTGTTGCTGGTGTTGTGAAAAGGAGAAATATTTGCAGTGCATAATAAGGTATATGACCAGTCTAGCTTGATTCAATTATTATGTGCCAACGAAACGGAGATTTAAAATGTATTGCTTATTGTTCCTCGTTGGGCTTTGTTTATATTTGAGCTGTTGGTAGTTTAATAAAATGGATGATGCCGGCTTCTTACAGTCGTCCTTTGTATAAGGCCAATATGTCCACTATGGCACCAAACTATAACTATTAGCATTTGAAGAGCTGTCTTCATCAAATTTTAATTTAAAGTACACAGCAACTTTTCGTCAAAATCAGATGTTAGGATAATAACAAAATAACTGCTGTAAATAATGAATCTTAAACATTTGTGCGCAAAACTATAAGAATGTGAACCATTATAAAGTTGTTGATAGACCTTAAAGAAAGTAATTGGTACGTTGTCTTTGGGTTGTGTGTGAAGACGACGTGTAATTATAAGTTCTAGCTAGTAATAATGTTCAAGTATTATCATATGTAAAGGGAATGTAGGGCTGCAGTATTCCTTCCTACTTACGTTACTCGTTATCGAGGGTGTAAGACAAATTAACACTGCTGGAGTGAAGTCATAGTACGTTGAAAAGGGTGTGCTGCTAGAAAATGTTTATCCTTTTTTGTCTCTGCAAGGTTTTAAGGCCTACGTGTATGGTCAAGGTGCCTCCTATCCCTAGACTGTACAGTTACTGTGCCGTGCAGACGTTTATGTGTCACAGTTCATAGTAAATCCAAAATTATCACGAAACAGTCATTCTTGGGTGTGGTATTCTACGATGACGTATAATGTGTATTTCAAGACACCTAACGAAACCCAGCAGACAGTTGTGATGAAAACTTATAGCTGATGGACGCAGTTAAGTTGAATGTGCTAGATGTATTTCTGAATAGGTTACATTGTCCAAAGCACTTGTGCTCTTGACAGACGCAACGTTAGCGAGACGTACTATCTAGGTAGATGATCGTACATCCTCAGAAGCAATTTTGTCACTTGCGGAAATTTGTTCTTTTGCTGAAGAAAAATGCAGTTTCCTATGCTTCCACTGAGCTGACGCTTTGAACTGGCAGGGAACTGGAATTGTGAATTGTTTTGATCGTATCTGCAGTTATGGCTATTAAATCTTTATAATGGCAAGTTTCTGTAGGCGACATTTACATCCACAGTGCTGCTCTAAGCTTTACTCTGCAGTTTGCCGTTCTTATCACACAACGTATAAAAATTAGAGCCCCAATGACAATAGGAAGCGGTGAGCTTTCAAAACAGGTAGTTTCAGCTGTAAAATATTGGCTTAACTCTTAGCAAAATGTACAGTTTAACGTATCAAATAATTTATTCATGGAGCTCGTTTTCAAGATGCTCAGCCTATGTTATTCTGCTTGCATAATACTCGAGGCGGCTTTAAAACAACCGAACGGATTAGTACGCTGTCGTATCCTGCAGTTATTGCTTCAACGCTTACAAAGAACGACACGAAAGGTGAAACTCAGGTGAAAGGCCATTGGTATCATACATATTACTTAAGTCGTTTTTGCTTGCTCGCACACTCATGAATAAGGAATCTTAACGTCAATAAGTAGAATTAGTAAAATTTGGGGATATAAAAAGGCTAAGTTTATCCTTAGACCGTAGTGCCTACAATAGTATCGTTATTGGGTGAAATGAAATGAACGGCCCTACCCAAAACGTTTCCCCAGGCACAATCCTGTTTAATAAAAGTCTATATTAAGCTCAACTAGTATTCAGATGAGGTATAACATGTTAAGTCTTTATAGATTGTCTTCCTGGCAGCATATCTCTCTTGAATAGAACCACGTGTTTCCCATACTTGATGTTTGGGTTTTGAACTTACAATACTGTTTCTTTAGAAGCCATCGAAGTTCGCTGACATATTAGTATTTATGACATTAATATGTTAAAACAATATTGAACTAACATGACACACAAAATGGTGAGTTTGAAAATATTTGTGATTGTTTATGTTGTGTTTCATTGCACAACAAAGGCAGCGAAAAAGGTCTATTAATACTGGTTTGATAACACAAGATGCAATGTAAGGAAGTACCAAAAATCATTTATGAAATTAACTATCCCTAAGCAAAACATGGTTTTCATTCAAAGGGATAATGTGAAATATATGACCACACAGTTGATTTTTACATTTACATAGCCTTAGATCTAACATGGACAGCGCAATCACAGAGCCACGCCCAAGCCAGCTGGTAGTTACAAGGGCTTTTAGTTTCTACAATTGTACCTGTAAAACCGTTCCTTTCCAAGAATTATCAACATTTGCGTAGTTTGATAGCCACCGGTACAACATTATGACCCAATGTTCAACTTAAATTAAAAGCACAGAACAGACTCAAAGATAAAGACTGCGTCATCATGACGTCTACATGCCAAAGGAAGGTTTGGCTATATTGTAAACGCTTTTGAAACTAACCTATTTACTAAATATCAAATAGCAAAAGATATACTGGCAAGTATTTAAGGAACATACCTGCAAGAGAGGCATGATATTTTTTATTTCTTGTTTTTTGTCTCTTTCTTTCTTTCTCGTTCTTTCTTGTTTCCTTCTTCGTTCTCGCTACATAAGTCTATCTTTGCCTCGTCCTTACTGTATCTAGGTGTATATGTGTGCGAGCGTGTGTGTCGGTTCTTCAGTTGGGATTTGGGTGTTTTTCGTTTCTTGTATTAAATAGAAAGAACAGTGGACGATTAGGTAAGAGAACCAAGTATCAAGTGAAAGACATATCAAGGGAAACTCTCCATATCATTTCAATCTCGGTTTTTGTTACGAGTCTTCACCAACATGATATGATGATCCGGTGAAAGATATACCAATAATCAGCTAGCATGCCTGATTTGCACAGCAGAGAGTTTTTATTCCCACCGCCTTGAGTCATGAATAAATTATGGCAAGTGGTCACAATTTAACTTTTTTTCATTCATTGTGTTTGATACGGTTAGGACTTATCCTACGTGAAACGGCGCGACTAAGAATGGGAAAACAGGTGGAGAGTATTGGCTTATCGTAATGTTTACATCTCCGCACTGTATTTCATAATAGAACAAAGATTGCTTTTATTTGACCTGTGTATGACTTCAGAGCCTGAGCCCGACATGTATTTAATCGAAGGAAATCTAAATTTGCCACACCCGCTTACATTTAGCTAATTCGCACATGAAGGGAGGCGAGTGAATGGGTAAAAAGTTGAAAAAAACCGGTATTGGGACTTACGATATGTTTGGGCATTTGCTAAGAATTAGAATGCCAGAATTAAGTAAAGTAAGATCATAAAATACGACCATAGTGTAATGGAAGATAGAAAGTGACTCTTTGACGTCACATTGTACCTTGTAATTTTAGAGTTTGCGGGCATTTGCTTCATGACATGGGAATGGTAGATTCACATGTATACTTTCTTGTAATTTATGTTATAACCAAGAGTTTGTCAGTCGTAAATGTACTGTGTAGCTAATAGCTCGTAGCGTAGCTTGAACAGGACTAGTACCTTATAGTTTGAGAGTTTGCGGACATTTGCTTTATGACATAGGAATGTTAGATTCACACGTGTACTATCTTGGAAATAGCGTTATTATATCGCATTGACTATTTGACATTATATTTTTCTAGTAAAAGAGATAAATAGTAGACTTGGATAGATAAATAGTGATGCCTTTAAGGATTATTTTGTATCATTTGGTAATGCTAACTAAAATACTACACCTCTGAGGTAGATATCAGTAGTGTTAGTTTAAAGTAGTTGAAATGGTGATCATAATGTACCATGCCATATGGGGTTTTTTTGCTCACAATTATACTTGTTAGCATAAAATTACTCTTGTTTCGGCTTGTTCTCATTTCATTTTTAATTCTGAAGACCTTCTAACCTAAGTGTTCATACAATCGTCATTGTTACATAAAATAGTTTATTTGGCGCCATGTTAAAATATACCATTCGCTACTCTCTCACGTGTCAGGTTATTTGACTAAGGACACATGCGTAAGTTGTTAATGAGATAGGAAATGTAAACACAGTAAATGCTTGTGATGATGAATTTCATTCAGCTCATTTGGGGTTTCTCAACATTCACTCATTCGCTCATCGTCAAGGTTAATATGGTAAACGGATGAGCTATCTCCACCTCTGTTTATAACCGAAATGAAAGCATTGATAGCAAATAATGGACATGTTTACATTTTTATTGACCCGCGTTTTGATAATGAATACTTATCTCTTCTAATCTGGGCACGTAATTTGGCACGTGAGTAATTTTCTTCGGCTGTGAAAGAAATGGTAGGAAGGAGGACTGTAATTTATCATATATATAGGACCTGGGTGGGAGCAATGGAAAGGTTTATACCCATACATAACAACGTATACATCCGCGCACAGCTGGGTTTTGTAAATGGCAAACAACTGTACTTTTACTCTGGACTAGGTATTGAGTGATTTAATAACTTGAGGCTATCGGGGCAAAATTTTGTAGGCTAATTTAATTACTCCTCACTCTCACATTTCATGGTCTATGTTCGCCACCTGCGGCTGTTGCCTTGAAGATGACCAGTTGGAAATCGTCATCCAATTTAGAGTGCTACAACCAACTCATTAGTGGTGTTCTGGTTGCCTTGGACTTTTGACATGATACCTGTATGTTCGAAATAAGTCATTTTTAAGACAGGTCTGCTCTTCTCAATAAGTCAAATGTAAGTATCCCTATTTTAGTCAAGTAAGTTAAGGCTAAAGTTTAGCGTTTTCACCCTCTCGAAAAGTTTTAACCTCGGAGATCAGGTTGTTGAAAATATTATTCATGGAAATGAAGGTCAGAACTAGCTTAAATCTCACGACTTGATAAACGACATCTGCTACTCACTCCTGAAACTTGTAATAATAAAACTTTTTTATGCCAGAACTGAAGTTTCTGCTATCAAATAGAGGAAAATGCACTGAAGTTCCTTGCACTAATGTGATGAAGAGCCAAAGAAATTAGGAAATGCATGATGTGTTGATAGAGAAACTAGCAGTTAAACTCATTTTCAGCTTTAAATATAATACCGTGAATGCCCAACGAATGACGACGATTTCGAGTACGACAAAGGAGGGAAAGAAATGGCTCGCTAAGATTCAAGATTTAGGAAACACAGGGTTTTTTTGCAGAGTCGATAGAATGACGTTGGCTCTTTAAGAACCAAACGATCTATTTGCATATCCTCTATTTAAAAGGTTCACGTCTTCTGGTACAGTTTACTTATGTTTAAGCGAACTGCCGTTGGAGTTTCGTCCTCTAACACCAGTTCGAGTTTTCCACTCTTTCAGTGGTACTAGGGTTGTCAAGACAGGAAGAAATATTAGAATTTGGTATGTCTCTATGAATGTTGAGGCATTAACCCAAACTCACATCAGGTTGTAACGAAAGCACAGAAAGCAAATATGCCCGTCTGGTTCTTTTTACGCAATATGTATGGTGCGCATGATAGATGGGAGAAAAAACCCGATATAATTCCTTGAAATCAGCAATTTTATAAATAACTCATTGTTTTGATTGATTGACATTTGCAAACGCCTTAACAATATGTCTAACTATACTTTAAGACGCTAATCAATTATAAACGTTTACAACGTCACTCGTTAGGTAACCGAAAATGGCCGACAATATGGCAGGCGGGCAGGTCTGTACAAGTCCATGGATCTGGGTGAATATTTGCAAATCTTTTGAAAGGCTTGGCAACGTTTAGAAACATCGTGGGATAGGACCTTTATCTATTATCCCAGAACAATCAGCATACGTTTATTACGAATTCCTATCATTTTCGCCGATTGTAGGTCATATACGTCGTGCTGTTTTGTTTGCAGATAAATAGATTTTTTTCAAGCTACGCTCTGATTTGTGGTATTTGTGGAAGAACTAAAAACAAACTCAACACAGCTTGCTTTTATTATCAAAACATCATCGCCAAGTCCAAATTTAATAATGTCTTCTTCAAATGAAAGATAATATGATCTTTGTATGGAGTATTCTTCCGCGCCCATAAAAGTAAAGGTGTAGACAGAAGTTCTCCAATATTCAGGATAAAGCTGTTAATATATTAATACCTTTAAAGAGCAATCACGAGGATGGTAAACGGGAGTGCTTGTAAATATAAGGAATCAGAATGATCGTAAACTATTGTACCCATAATTGATAATTAAGGTGATAACAGACACACATGTCTAGAATTATTAGGAAATAGGATGATAGTAAACTACTACTACTACTACTACTACTACTACTAATAATAATAATAATAATAATAATAATAATAATAATAATAGTAGTAGTAATAATAATGATAATAATAATAATAATAACAATAGTAATAATGTGTAAACTCAATTTATTTCTTTATGACATTAAAATACAATTTCTAGTCTCACTTTACAGGTAACTTGGAATT
>JANTCA010058367.1:0-16954 GCA_024741275.1 Chironex yamaguchii
TCATTAATCGCTATATATCACCTCAACTCATATTGTTTTGTCGTCGCCAATCGACCACCACCTAACCTCTTCCACGTGTGTCTCTAATCAACTTCTGTATCACCTAAACTTATCTTGTTTTGTCGTCGCCAATCGACCACCACCTAACCTCTTCCACGTCTTTCTCTAATCAGCTACTGTATCACGTCACCTTATCTTGTTTTGTCGTCGCCAATCGACCACCTAACCTCTTTCACATGTATCTAATTAACTACTGAATCACCTCAACTCATCTTGTTTTGTCGTCGCCAATCGACCACCACCTAACCTCTTCCACGTCTATTACTATCAACTACTGTATCAACTCAACTCATCTTGTTTTGTTGTCGCCAATAGATCACACTATCACCTTAAACACTTTTTCTAAGTCTGTAACATATCTCCCTCTACACTATTTAAGATGGAGACATCCGACTGTAAGTGACAGCAAACACTGACTCCGAGTCATCGACTCACATGTGAAGTAGCTCCATTACACTGCATGCTGTTGAAGCGTCTAATCCTGTTGTGGGTTCATCCAAGAAGAGGACATCAGGTGAAGTAATCAATTCCATTCCAATACTAGTTCGTTTCTTTTCGCCACCAGATACACCACGAATAAGTTCAGTGCCGACCTAAATGGTACATATGAATCATAAAAGAATTGAAACTAAGCAAGCTAACTGGGTCGATAAAGCTTACATACACTATAAGATATTGTTGAGTTACAACCGCTAAGAATATTCTACTTCCTAGATACATTCTACGTGAAATAAAGCTTTTGTAGGCCGTCAAATGCCTAATAAACATTCGGCTATCTTCATTAACGTGGGCGTTCTGGCAAATACCATATCAAATATCTGTCATGTAAAAATGTTCAAAATATATAACTTCGGTTTACTATAAAGCATCACAATGTTCACGGAAAAAATCCTGCAGAATCATCAAAATATAAACGCAAATAACAACTACTCTAGTGCCAAGAAACAATAATTTACACAAGGGCACTTCTGGCACAATCCAGAGAAGTCCTGTTTATACCACAACACAACCACGAGCAAGCACAGAAGTCTACAAATCGTGCCAACGGGTTTGTGAAATTTGGCTCCATCCAAATGTTATACCTAAAGTAAACAAAATCACCTTACAATCCGCAACAGTCAACAAACCAAGATCCTCAATTATCATCTGAACACGAGCTTCCCTGTCTTGCTTTGTGAAATTCCGTGGAAGCCTCAATGCAGCAGAAAAAAGCAGATTCTCGCGAACTGTTAGCGTGCCCAGGACACAATCCTCCTGTTAGCCCAAGAAAAAACACAACATATTTAAAGCACTAGCACAAGAATTTGCCACTTTCAAACAGCTAACGATTGTACTGGTACAACAACGAGACAACTTTGAATCAGCAAAGAAATGAGTAGCATCACCTCCAAAGCCTTGCATGTGCCTGAATGGTACTATTTCTTATGCCGATAGTTTCTCTCTATATATATGCGTATGACTCAGCAAAGAAATGAGTAGCATCACCTCCAAAGCCTTGCATTTGCCTGAATGGTACTATTTCTTATGCCGATAGTTTCTCTCTATATATATGCGTATGAGTCAGCAAAGAAATGAGTAGCATAACCTCCAATGCCTTGCATATGCCTGAATGGTACTATTTCTTATGCCGATAGTTTCTCTCTATATATATGTGTATGACTCAGCAAAGAAATGAGTAGCATCACCTCCAAAGCCTTGCATGTGCCTGAATGGTACTATTTCGTATACCGGTAATCTCTCTCTATATATGCGTATGAAAAAAGAAACTTAAAAAAATCAAAAAATACTACAATCTAAGTATTGTATTGTCGTCTAGCCAACATCTGAAGCTTTGATCTACGGTTCCAATTTCAGTGTCACCACAAATCTACAGACTGTTCTCAGCTAGTCCAATTGTGCACATAAAGCTGCCATAGCGTCCAAAGCTGGATCGAATTGGGTTGAAAAGGAACCATTGTTTTCGCTTGCGATCGCTGCCAGGTCTGAATGAGGGATGTGGTACGGAAGTTATGAAATTGGTGGTTCATGCTACTCTTTCTTTGGTCCCAAATAGGCTGCGCCCAACTATCAGGGGAAACTCCCTTACCCATCTCTATTGCAAGGATGTGCATGCGTGCTGACAACTGCTGTCTTGTCTTACGTCTTGGTGTTACTAGTGGAGAAGACAGTGCTTTGTGCCAGACGTGTGATCCTTCCGAGGCTCGGTTGTGCAACTTTAGCAAATCTTGGTCTCTTCAGAGATCAAAAGGTTCTCTTCGGCTGAGAATGGGCAGTAGGCCATTTTCTTATGATTTGGGTTAGTTCCTCGTTGCTTCTTACCTTGTTCCAAAGATTGGACTTCATGTTATTTCTACTCTCTCTATTACAATCGACGCTGCTATTGTAACAGGAACCTGTCAAACACGCAAACAGCCACAAGATTTTCTAAATAATCTTAAAGAACCTTCCGTTAACAAATTCAATACTTTTCAGGAACGTGTCTCACCTTTATATACACTTCCTATCCTTCGCAATGACGATGTCAGATGGTTACATCACCGGCAGAAAATGTTACCCGTTATTCCCTTCTCTACAGCTGTACAGTGTACCAATGCGGCTTTCTACCGATTTGTAGTCACAGCAGGCGACGAGAAAGGAATTGTATCAACCCCGCATACGTTAAGGAAACTGGCAAAGCCTTGATAATTCTTGACAGAGCAAGATGGATTGACTGTGGATACTGCTGTGATCAATTTTGCGATGATCACATCAAAGGTAGCAGGCTTGAACCCAGGTTCCAGGAAGTTTGCAGACATCGTTACCTCACCTACCTGTGCCTGGTACTTCCAAGAAAGCCAGGCACAACACCTGGCAGCATGTGATGGGTTTTAATATCAGGCAAATCCTACATTAAGCAGAAGCATATCAATGGTATAGGACGCAACTTCAAAAACACATGACAGGTACCGAAAATAATCAATCTTGCTTACTTGAACAACGTATCCTGAGATCAATTTGAAATTGTTCGGTTGTCGTTCCCCGTCAACCAAGACATGGCCAGAAAGATACTTCTTGTCTTTCCGTCCCGCAACAACATCTAAAAGACTAGAATATGAAAATCGGTATCTTAATGTATTTTCAGCGTTGTTCGACATCAATTTTTGTAAAGGCAATAAGTGAATATTGAATGCAACAAGCGTACAAATTCCGCATGTTTTACGTTATTGTTTTTGATGACCTGGTCGTCAGTAGTTAATGGCAAGTCCTCTACTCGACATACACTGCACTCCTTCAAATTCTGGCTGCCTTATGACCGGTCAACTCAATCAGTGCACCCATTCACAACCTTGTGTTTGATATACACACTTTACGGTGTGTTTCGATGTTCTTCTTTGCAAAATGAGGCAACTGTGACCCTTGTGGCCGGTGAATAACCAAGCAACATATTATTTTCATATAAACCAAAATCGTTCAACTGGACGACGTTGTCATGTTCAAACCCATGAAGTTCGCGTTTGTAACTAATGACACATAATTATGGCTCTGTTAATAAGCAAGGCGCCCAAGAAAGAGGTACTTGGTGCATAAATCTCCCGAGATGTGGTTGATTGCGACACAGAATCGAATGCATAAATCAGCTGAAAACTTGCAGCAACTAAATTATGTCAGTAGTGGACAATCTAAAAGTTCTTCACTGCGATAAAGTTACCATTTTATACCAATTCGTTTATCGACAACATGTATGCACGAAGGTGTGGTAATAATTTGGCCACAAGCATTTTTGGTATCAAAATGGATGGGATGTCGATACCAAATTTCAGGAGCAAGCGCACACTGCATGGAGCAATTACAGAGCTTCCAAGTGGCATAAAATGACGAAACACGGTGGTATGTCAAATAAACTGACTTTATCAATGTCTCCAGATAGGCTAGCTACTCTTGGATGCAAGATACATGTTTCACAAATCGAGTCTGACTAGAAGGAACCAATGTAAGATTACTCTATAATTCAACAAACAGAACAAGGCTGTTTATCTGTGTCTTCTGATAGCGATAAAGTGTTAATAGACTTGTGTTTACAAACATACTTCTAAAATTCCTTAAAAATTTAAGACGTTGCGCTAAAAACATACTAAGCTTTTTTCGTCTGACGCTCTTTAGAGTATGAATCGTCAGAAAGGAAAGTATAGATATACGGCAACCTTTTTACGAGAAACATGGATCGAAACTAGTCAATCATAAACAAGAAGGAAAAAGACATAGAGAAAATGTAAAAGAGAAAAAAAACCGTAACTGGAAGAGTCCAAGTGAGAAAAAAAACTCTTTCTGCCTACAAAGTCCTAGTTTTCTTGTTTCAATGTAGACAGACTCCAATACACTTAGACGGAAGGTCGAGCGTTTCGGATAACTTGTATAGCTTGATCGTCCTTGACACTAAAGGATAGCAGCGGTTTATGTGCATGATATAGATATTCAAGCTTTTACCGACCTTATCGAGTATTTTTAGGTGTTCTGCCTCTTAGGCAGGTCCCACATGTTATCTCCACCAAAACTCCCGCACCTCTGCCTCTCTCTTCATTTCTTCATAACTCCTCCCACCTTTTATGTCATCCATTATCTTGATTCTCTTTCTTCCTCTTGGTCTTTTCCCTTCAAACCATCCCTCGAGGACATCCTTCAACAAGCTGTCATGTATAAAAGCATGACCTACCCAGCTATTTTTCCTCGTGTGGATTGTCTCAGCTATTGATTATCGAGTTTATTTGTCCAGAAATTATGAAAGAATTGACAGAGATGCAGAAACTACTATCTCCATACGAAAGGCTTGCACTTACCTTGAGACTTTTAGCAACTTGTGAAACATTTCTATCACTGGATTATCAATTCCAAATTAGCCAAAAGGCAATCTCTTACATTCTTATGGAAGTTGTTAATGCACTTTTTAATAAATTTAGGGAAAAACGTCTTCATCTCCCATAGACAGCAGATGAATGGGAAAACATCGAGAAACAATTTTTCAAAAGATGGAGTTTTCCTTTCGTGCGTTAGAGCAATAGATGGGAAACATTTCAGGATTCAAGGATGTGGTCTGGGTTCCCAATACTACAACTACGAATGGGTGCCTATTCCATAATTATGATGGTAGTAACTGGCGGTATTTATGCAGTGATTATGTTCGAGCAAACAGCAGGGTTGTAGATGGAACATTTTTGAAAAATAGTAAATTTGGAAAAAAAATGTTTGACAACGGATTGAATTTGCTAGAACGAATTCCTCTGTCCAATCGCACACTACCCATTCCATGCACTGATTAGGGACGATGCATTTGCTTTATCTCCCAACCTAATCAATTCTTACTTTACAAAAAACTTACAAATTTTTAGAACTATCGCTTTTCAAGATCAAGACGAATATGAGAAAACGTTTTTGGACCCTTACTTGCTGTTGTAGAGTGCTGTTAACAATTATAGTCCTGCATTTAACAAAGGTGAAACGGATTTGTCTCGGAAATTTAACACTGCATAATTGTCTTTGAGAGAGTAATGGCTACTATACTCAGAACATAGTGGACAGAGATGGAAATCAATGGGTAGAAATCATCCTGAGACAAACGAAATCATACCTGGGGCATGGCATGATGAAGTGGCATTAACACAACAAGGTGATTCGATACCTTTGCAGCATTTGCAACATGGAAAAAGGCCAGCAATCGAAGCAACAGTTTGGGAAGTGTTTAATGAGTATTTTAATTTGCAATTTTGATTTGCAAGGATGTGTTGCATTGCAGTGGAATCAGCGCATTTGGAGTGAAGACTAAGTTTGAACTGATAGTTTAATTTATGACAAATGGTTACTTATGATGAATTATTAAAATGAAAATAAATAATGCAGACAGAGTCAATGAAATTGTTTCTGAATTAAATAATATTTCTAACTAAAGTGCTTTTACATATTTGAATTCGGTATGTTTGAAATAGTAACAATACCAACACTAATAGACTTTAGATAATATCATATCAATGCATATCCTTTTTGGGAACTTAGCAAAGTATATACGGAAATGTTTGGTAACATAAGTTACTTCACACCAGCATAAACATTATTATTAAACACTGGGCTGTTTGGTAATGATGAAATTGGACTCTCTTGTGAATTTCAGCGCACAGTCCCTGATAATAAAAACAAGCAAGGTCCACCTTTGTTGATGGTGCACATTCTCTCGACTGGAACTAGTCTGTTTAATCCACCCACCTCTGTTAACTGTGCTGGCATATTCTGGAGTGAAATGGATACACTTCGGAGGGGGCAGGGTTGTGGGTTAGCTGATTGCATTGTCGATTAAATGAATTGCATTATATTTCAAACAAAAAGTCTTAAATACTATTTTTCAAACATTTGCTGGTAAAGAGAAGATCGGTTAAAGGTGTCAGCTACAAAATGTATTAATCTATTTTTCTGTTTCCCCAAAGTTTTATTCTCATGATCATCAGTATCAAAATCTTCATGTAACTTCTAATGTTACTGTGATGCAACAAGTAAATAACATGACAAAACAATGTGCACAAAAAGGCACCAACAACACACTGCAATAGGCACCAAACACCACACTGCATTAGGCACTAAACAAAAGGTTAGCAAGACTCTATCTGCCCAAATGGGGTACTCCTTTCACCTAGCACCACCATCTTTCAACATGGCTGCATAATATCAGCAAAAGAATAAAAGAAAATACTTACGTTGTTTTTCCACTCCCAGTTGGGCCTAATATTGCGTTTAATCCTGGTCTTAGAATTCCACTGTTGAAAAGAGAATTTGAAACATAAAATTGATAAAGGGCAGAACAGAATAAAATCACTGACATGGAAAGAAAAGCCACCTTTAAAAAGTGAAAGGTCAGCTTCCATGTTTATTCGATTTGTCCTATGAATCTTAAGGAAATCAATATGCTGCCAAATCACCAAAAAGGTGTTTCTTCTAAGCCTGGCATGTTCCTCATCTACAAACAGCTTAACAGCACAACTGCTGGTCTCAAGCCCGGTATAAAAAGGGGAGCCAGTTGGGAGATGAACATTTGGGGCCCTCTCCCATAAAACAACATCCAAGGCAAGGCAGTATTCCTGCAAAATTCTGATGTCTTTTAAAACAAATTTAGAGGGGAGGAGTGACACAAATCGCAACTTCACGATTTGTTGCCCAATTTTGTCCACAACAAGACTTTTCATGACATCTAAAGCTTTGCAACAAGTGCTGTAACTATTCACATCATTGTCAAAAATTGCAAAAAGAAAAGTTAACACCACAACTGTAGACAAAGGAACTGATCAGGGCCATCTGGTGACACTAATGGTAACTGGGAAACATCTGCCTCAGGGGCGGATTTTAGAGGCAAGGATTGGGGGGTGGGTGTTAGATAATGATCAAATGTTGGTTCCATGTCCTTCAAGTGCCTTGAAAATAACAAAAACGCTCATTTGTCAATTCCACTTTATAACTATAATGTCTTAAATCTTTGCTTTCTGTAACATAAATTTCGACCCATAACCGTAAAGTTACACAGTATTTATTTATATAAAAACTGAATCAACTTTTGCTAAGCTTTAATTCTAAATTCAAAAAGAAATATCAAACTTCAATTCTTCTCGCTTTAAGTTTTGGCCATTTATCGGCAAGCTTTTCAACGTCTATCCTGTCTGTTATATTATTTTCACAAGCAATGATCATCAGGGTGTCTAGCCAAAAAATCAGACATTTTGGACCTCAAATACGTCAGCAGCTTTAATCTTGAAAATAAACACTCGTTACTTGCTACGGATACTGGTACAGTAAGGGCAAGTTGGTAAGCTTTTGCAAGATGGGGATACAGACATCTCTTGCCGGCCAGCACTTTTGATACATCACAGGTTGTCTTTGGGTTTGTTTCCATAATGTCATTTTTCATATATCTGATGTCAAGAGGGAGAAGGTCAGCATCTTTGAGATCATTGGGAAACATTTGACACAAGAGAATGCAGTCATCTTGTGTAGCTTTATGAAGTTGTGGATTGAGGCATCTTAGATGTCCAAAGGACTCACTAAATGCTTTATCGACATCTCTGTACTCTCTAATGAGCCTGCCAATGACCTTGAACATTTCAATGCAGTAATGATCCTTGAAAGTGTGAAAAATGGCATTACGTACATTCCCATCAAACCTTGATGGAACCCTTTGTGGCCTATATCGCTTTGAATACTCTGCTTGTAGATTGATTCCATATTTATGACAATGAGCAAAGGCTATTTCTATAACTCCATCAATTGTACCCTCATCTCTTTGAATGCTCTCGAGTATCTCAGCAGTTTGCCTTGTCAAGTCAATACCATTCATTAGTACAGACTCGATCTCTTTCCCTTCCATCACCTCTTGTTTCAATGCAAGTATAACATTCCTGAAGAAAATTAAGCCTAAAGTGAATTCGAACCACTTCAGTTTTTCCAAAAGGTAATTCACGGCAAGGTGTGCATCAAGCTCATATTCATTCCACGATCGCAGATGAATTAAACATTCATGGCATGACCAGATGGCTCTTATTGTTTCAGCTCTTCCTGTCCATCTTGTTTGCAATAGGATTTTTAAAGGCAATGCACCATAACATCATCTTTGTATCTTTCAAAGTGAAAGGTACTTTTTGCCATGAAGTTGTACAACTGTTGGAGAGTAGAAAAGAAATCATGCACTAGAAGGGACTCATTACAAGCATTTCAGAATTATGATTGTCTGAATTGTTTGCTTTCATTTCTACAATCCATCACAAAGGGTTTACTTGATCCTTTATGTGATAAATATGTTCTCTTCTTTTTTTTTCATATTAACACCAAAACTTTTTGCTCATTAGGCTACCTCAAAAGGGTATTTTGCAGCATGGTCCACCTCATATCTTATCACTTTGTGCATACGTTTCAGATGCTTGTGATAAATTGAATTGTGTTTACCTCTGAAATCAAACTGGAAGACTGATCCACATTCTAAACATTTGACATTGTAACAATTGGTTCGCTTTATTGGAGGCATATTAGCAATAACTGGCCGATAACTGAGAACACATGAAAAGATGAGTCAACTTTGAATAAAAGTTTATATCAGTAACAATATCCTTTGTTGTTCATGAAACCCTTGAAATGTTGATAAATAACAACTGTGAAAGTTAGCAGAAATCTTATTGCAAAAATAATCAGTTTTCCCAGACTGTGACAACTATCCTGATTTTATCCTGATATCGCAAAAGGCTGTTGTTAATGATATAGATGCCTAGGACACCCACAAAGATAATAGGCTTTTATCATGCAGACGTAGTGTTTTGATTAGCATCTGAGTAGTACATGTTTGTGCCAAGACGTGATTGTGTCATAGACATAAATCTGTTGGCTATCCCATTCATCAGACAATGGTTTGATGGTTCATTTATGTTTCATGGTTTGACGGTTCATTTTAAAATGTTTCATTTTACCAGATATTTCAAAAATATATGTTTTTCATAATCCTTGCTGCACTAATATTTACCTTCAACCATTTCAGGCTGTCGGTTTTTTCAAGTTCATTCTCTAAAATACAAATTAATGCACTTTCATCTCACATCGCTTTGAAGAGTTCTGGGGCCGGATATCCTTTGTCTAAATTCCTTTACCAGTTGGAGTAAACTCCAAAAATTTGCTGAATAAAATGACAATGCAATGCAAATCTCCTATAAGCTTGAGCTAAGGAAACTATATGTATATGGCAACCTATTTATATGAAACATGTAGCAAACCTAGCCAACCATAAACAAGAAAGGAAACAAAGAAAGAGAAAATGAAGAAACAAAACATTTTTGGAAGAGTCCTAGTGAAAAAAACGAACTCTTTCTGCCTACAGAGTTCTGGTTTTCTTGTTTTAATGTAGACAGACACAAAAATATTGGGGGATGTTGCACCCCCACACCCCCAGTAAATCTGTCCCTGATCTGCCTAATGGGCTCCTCAATAGCAATTGGTTGAGATACATTAACAACTCCAACTATTTGTTGTAGGGCAAGGACAAAGTGAAGGGCACTATCACCCAAAACAGGCCAGTGCTTTTAAGACAAGGACAGAAGGCTCTAATAGTTTGTACCCAAAAGAAAGATATGAAGTTGCACAATAGCAATGTAAATATGAACAGACCGTTGAGGTGTAAGACCATTGAGGTACTGAGCCATTTAAATAACCTGAATAAATACATGCAGGATCTGAAAAAAATAGAAGGTTGGTAAAGAACTGAGTGAGGATAGGAAAACATGGGTCAGTTAAATTGACCTGTTCAACTTATGCCAAGATGCAAAGTCGGCACTGACTATACATGATGAAGAAATGATGACCCAGATAAAAATCAGGCTATAAACTAAGTGCACGCACATGTTTCAATACAGGCAACCAAATAAAATGTTTTGCATGTAAAAATATCTCTTCTTCGCATAATGAAACAATTAGTCAAGAATTAAACATTTTTGAAGTACTGCATACAAGTATCAGCAGCACTTTTACCTTATCCCTTGTAAAATTTCTCGAGTCCTCTTTTCTCCTCCTATCTTCACCTTGACCGTGTATCTGACATTGTGAAATGCTATCTCTGTTCCACATGCAGCTCTGCTTAAAGGTCGATTAAGTTTTCGAGGTTCATTATTATAATCAAAGGACCCATAAGACATGGAAGCTTGATCTTTGTTGAGATGTCTGCTTGGTTTGTCCATGTTTCAAACGGACCTCTTTGGTTGTCTGGGTGCTCAACTTGCTACAAAGTAATCAAAATAGCATTAACTGATTTTGGCAAAAGGATGCTTTAAGCCACATGGCCTCCCAAAATATATATAATGGGACAGTTTTCAAACTTTTTGTATACTAGCAAAATTGACAATTTCTATTTCTGGACCTATCTCCAAAGCAGAAGGATGTTGAGTATTTAGAGACTTTTGCTGAGTAGCCTTTGAAAACTGTGGCCTTCCATTGAAACTGGATGGATACAGATAGGAAGATCATCTGGAACAAGCAATATATCTGCATATATCCAAATGGAGGAAAAGAGAGCTGTATGATAAAGAAACAGACTAAAAAAGATAGTATACATGCTGAAAACAGTGAAAGAACTTCTAGATCCATTGGATCCTGGTTCATCTGTTGAGGATTTTGAATCAGACAACTGTTTCACTTTTCTTCTTTATTTATTCATTGTTTGTTTATATTTTAATTGGATTGATTATATATTGGTTTAATGGATTGTCTGCAGCAGTTATCTAACTGTATTTCATTCTTATTGCATATCTAGATCTCGAAAGTGTCAATAAATCTAGTGTTTACTATTGCATGGGTGTTGTATCATAATTCATTACTGACTTCCCAATAAAAAAAGAGTTCCCAGTTGAAATGCCATTTTGGTTTACACGTATCTTGTGTTGTCTTGTCTATTACTTACTACATGTACAACAATGGATACCACTGCAAGCCTGAACTCTCCAAAGTGTGGGAGTTACTGTACTTGGTTGTCTTTCCCACAAACTGTTATGTTGAAATAAAAAGGGTATATTGTTTTAAGACAATTTTGTTGCCCAAACTTAATCATTTGTAACAGAAACCACTCCATTGGTGAAACTAAAAGGGTAGAGGTTGTTCCAAGCTACTGAGTATAGTTTATCATAGTGGGAACTGATGAGAGGCCACATAGGTCAATGGTGCTAAAGATTGGTATTTATCAGTGGGGAATCTACAGGTTGCTACAGGATACTGAGCACCTCTCAAATTTTCAATAGCATATTTAATACCTTTATAAAATATTCTGTTTCTTCGCTATCTGGATTTGCTATGTCTGCCTAATATTCAATGGCAAACAAACTTTGATGTTGTTCCACCTTGACATTGACATCCGATAGTCTTCCATACTGAATCTCCATAGACACGGTCATTGACATCTGGTAAGTCCACAGACAATATTAAATGTTTCTGAGTAAACGCAAACATTCAAGTACCCCCGTTTTAACCATTTCATAACTGACTTTAAACCAATCAGTGATGGAGCTTAAGCACTCAAGAATGGATAAAAAAGAATTAATGTAGCTCTTTCATTTCAATGTCAGTCCATTCACAAATGAAGCTCCTAACACATCGACTTAAGTCAAAACATAATGTGTGCTATATTTTGTTAGAACCATGCAGCATAGTTGTGGTGCTTTTACATGGTTTGTGACAACCACTGTGGTAGTGTAAAGATTATCAGAGACTTCAGCTCCCCACAAAATTGAAGGTGGATACACCACTGGGAAAGTAGCCCACTCTGAAAAGTATCATAGTTCATATCACGTAATTATCATAGTAACATATTATAGCCTAGCTCTTAAAACATGAGTAACCTGTCACATTGACTTTAATCATGGAAATTGTAAGACTATATTTCTAGGGCTGTCTGCTTCTTAGTCTGCTGATGAATTTTTGTTATTGAACTATATGCACTCAAGTTGCAGCACAAGCCAAGTTTGCCTTTGCTAGGAGGACAAGATATTGATCATTCAGCTGTTAAAACATGATATTGAATTAGATGTGAACAGTTAGAATAATAAAGAAAACAAATCCCTGCAGCACACCAAACAAAGCCTGGTTCACAAAAAGGTATACTTTCCACCCCTGGTAACAAGAGACTCAAGACAATGTTAGTGGACAGCACTCTTTTTCAAGCACTGGCATTGAGGAGCAGTACACAAGGGCTTTCACTAACCTTAATACAAGTTTATAGCACAAATTCCTTACTTTAGCATCAGGGTTAGTTTCCTATACTGGATACTGGTGGCATGAAACCTGTTAGAACAAATATAGCTTTCTACACCTTTGTTTGTACATGGGCCCATTAAAAATTATGTGATGCCTGAGGGGTGGAGGTATGGTCATTTTTGTTATGAAAACTTAGGGGGGAGTCATAGCTCTTTTCTTATGTGACAGAAATTTCTTTTCAAATGTATCTTTTGAGTGGCGTGATCCCAACATTTGCTCAGCAAAATTATCCTCCAGGAATCCCATATGATGCATTCAATCCAGCTGTTATAAAGGAAGATATTTGCAGGATGCATTTTGGTAAGATCAAAATGATGCCAATGCACCAACAGTCTTGTAAGCGTGTTGATGACAATGCTTATAGCAATTGGATGTGGAAGAGAATGTTGCTGAAAGAGTAAGACCACTTTGTAAGTAGTAGTAAGTACTATTATGACAACAAGAGGCCCTTTGTGTTTTGCAAGAAATGGAATGGATGTCATTGATGACACCGAATGCGACAACATAGAAGATGTACCTGTTGTGAAACATCCCAAGGTTTGAACCCCTTTATTTGGCCCCACAACACTGAATGTTGATGATGCATGTGATAGTGAAGACAATTGTGAATGACATTTGAATTTTGTAATGCTGATATTTTTAGTTATCGAAGTGTATGATCTACATCTTGGATATTGTTTCTTGTCTCTGGTCTTACGCAAAAGTACCAAAAATGTCATCTTGTGTGCCAAATAAATGGTCCTGTGATATCATTCTCTCACATTAGAACACTAGATTGCGTGATAATTTGTTACATGAAGGTAATGGGTACTATGAAACATGAGCAGGGTCTTAAGACTCGAAATGTTACGTAACAAGGGTGGTGGGTGGTACTAACTTTGTAACGATACGTTACAAGGGGTGGGGTGGGGGCAAAATGGGCGAATTTGGGTGTTACGTAATTTTTTATTGCCCCCCAAATTTACATCCAATGATCACATTCTAATAAAATGGCTCCAGGGTAGTTTGGACCAAATCCACCTTTAATGTGAGCCGACTCACTCCCTTGCCCTGTCATGAAACACGAATTACGACGTCTGCTTTATAGAGGATAAGCTGGGAGAATCGCCGCTTTCATAAGCCTTGCACCTCTTAATGAGTCTATGCATTAATTACTACGCCAACTCAACAAGCGAGTTATTTAATTCCTTGACTTTTAAAGGCTGACCGGTTTAGGATTTCGTATTAAATTCGAAAAAAAAGGACAACAATAGGTTTCCATGGAATCGGTTGATCATCAAGCATAAATGAGACCCGGGAATCGTGAAGTCTTTGATTAGGCTGTTATTTGATTATTACGACATTTAAAACTGGCATAAGTATTGTAGTTGAATGGGCATGGAGTCCTTCCATGATACACCGAAAAATTGTATCAACTGTTTATCTCGATCTACTCTGCACGCTTGGGCGATTGCAAGTGCCAAGGTACACTAATTAGGGCTAAGGTCACAATTAATAACATTTCTGCTTGATTTACTCTCCATAACCTTAATTGCAAAACAATATTATTGTTTTAATTGGCCGAATTCCCTGGCGCCACTGGATAAAATTATACGCTCACGGCAGATTACTCCGACAATAAAGTAAGATAAAGTCATGGATGAAGCTGCTTTGGAATGTTCATGGATTTTGAAGCCACATCTACATTGAATAATAATCACAAAAACAATCACATGATCAAATGCTGACGACATATACGCTTTCAGTCGTTGATGTACAATCGGTAAAATCAAGTATTGCTTAGGTTATAGTGAAGTAAAATAGTATTACTTACAATTGGCGATCGCAGTCGTTCCTATGGACTAATCTATCGAGCCATAAACTAAAAATTTAAAGGGCACTGTAAAATCCTAGCGTCACATGATATACGCATCAAGAAAAGATTACATAAATGTCATGCAATGTAATACGATAATGCGAAGGGCACTGACGATGCAAGATTAGCTTCTCGCAATGATCAACTGTCCTTGGCTTCTAATTTGATGACATGTACACAAATACAACTAATTAGGGCTTTAATTGTGTGACCTTTCGACTTGACTCCTTTTTGTGCAAGAATTTATCAATTTAAAGGTGAAGACATCTCTAATGCCTGGGTCATTGGAGGTCATGTTCCGTGATTTGTTGTGGAGTCGCAAGGCAACAAAAGAAACCGTTGTTTGTCTTCATTTCCTGTTGTATTATGATTGTTCAACATAAGTTGACCAATGGAAGAGTAGACCGAGAACCCTTTCAAGATAACAGCTTACGTATTTAAATAAGAATGGCAGCGATATTGAAACTCATATTTTGCTACTAAATATAACAACCAGGCTGATAATTGTGAGAAAAGAAACATGACTAAAAGTTAAAACACTTATAAAAAATTATAATTCCCTAGCATAGCCTACTATTCATATATTTGTTGTTAAATAAAAATAACTATAGTTTAGAAGCAGGCAGTTTACTGGTCGAACAGTTTATATGTTCGTTATCAATTCAATGTCTTCCGCAATTCAGGGCCCACGCCACAAAGTTAATAATGTGTTTATTTGTGTGTGTGTGTGTGGGGGGGGGGGGGGTAAGAGAAAAGCTTACAAATTAAATTATAATTAAGCAGCTCAAAATCTGCAATATGTTATGGCTAGATTGACCACAAGTGCATTGTGAAGTAGAAATAATAGTTGCTGAGTTTTCCGTTTTCCAGGTTGGAACCTCTATTACAACACTTTGGACCACCTCCTATGTCCTAAAAGTAGATGTTGTAAAAAGCAAAACTGAATATCCTATTTTTCTTTTATATCACAAACTCAAATGTTATATCACGAACTCAAACTTAAATAATATTTTCGACTTTTACAATTTCATTAGAACGAACATATTTTACTTGAATGCGATAAAAAGGAATTTAACTTCTAAATGGGATAAAATATTCACATAAACTTGCAAGATAAAATATCTTCATTGTTAAATTTCAGGATATTGCATTGTGCGCTATTCCACTATAACTAACAAAATAAACTCTTAAGAAAAATTTAAAAATCAGAGTTGACAAACTTACCAAATCCGGTCATATAATTTGGTCTATGAGCAATGGAATTGTTTGCTACCCTGGGTAAAGACAAGCTGTCTGCAATTTCCTTGTATATAGCTAAATATCGGTAGAGAATTGAATCTCTTTTGTGTCACTGCTGAGCACAAGAATGTTTTAATTGAACAATCTTTTCGTGGTACAAAACTTGAAAATCACCTTGAAAATTTGCGACATTGCGCTAAAAACATACTTATAAACTTTCTTCGTCTGACACTCTTCAGAGTATAAATCGTCAGAAAGGAAGGTATACGTATATGGATAATTGGCACAGCTAGTTCGTCCTTTCATCTTAGTGTATTGGATTCTGTCTACATTAAAACGAGAAAACCAGTACTCTGTCGGCAGAAAGAGTTCGTTTTTTCACTTGGACTCTTCCAATAATGCTTTGTTTCTTCTTTTTCTCTGTCTTTGTTTCCTTTCTTGTTTATGATTGGCTAGTTTTGCTACATTTTTCATATAAAAAGGTTGCCATATACATATACTTTCCTTTCTGATGATTCATACTCTGAAGAATGTCAAACGAAATAAGCTTTTAAGTATGTTTTTAGCGTAATGTCGCAAATGTTCAAGGTAATGTTTTATTTCTTCGTTGTAATGAAAAAGGGCGCCCTGGCGTAGCAATTGTGGCACCTCCAACCTAACCATCATGGTAATGACGTTCTTCAGTAAGGGATGCTTTTCTTTGAATGCCTTCAGGATACGTACAATTATGGTTTGCTTTTGGTATATCAATCTTTCCCTAATTTGCTTTAATGTATACCTATGGGCGCAGCCGGGGGGCTAGGCTCCCCACTCCGAATCCTGTGAGCAAAAACATTGCAGAAAATTTTTATAATGTCTCCATTGCAGTCGTGTAGTCTTCAGTTATGTCTACAATTACTAAACTTGACACACACTTTATTCACCCTACTTACAAAAGCTGAAATCGGTTATCGGCTACAACTGTGAAATTTTTTGAATCCTGTCATGATAAATGTTAGTTTAAAGTGGCTCTTA
>JANTCA010058378.1:0-16953 GCA_024741275.1 Chironex yamaguchii
ACTGTAAGGTATATTTGTTATCTGAAGGTCTGTTGGATGTGTAACGTACTCAATTACTGGGTTGTCAAATGTTTTCCTTACTTTCTAACACTGTAAGGTATATTTGTTATCTGAAGGTCTGTTGGATGTGTAACGTACTCAATTACTGGGTTGTCAAATGTTTTCGTTACTTTCTAACACTGCAAGCTATATTTGTTATCTGAAGGTCTGTTGGATGTGTAACGTACTCAATTACTGGTTTGTGGAATGTTTTCCTTATTTTCTAACACTGTAAGGTATATTTGTTATCTGAAGCTGTCTTGGATGTGTAACGTACTCAATTACCGATTTTATCCAATGTTTTTCTTACTTTCTAACACTGTATAAGGTATAATTGTTATCTGAGGCTGTCGTGGATGTGAAATGTACTCAAATATTGGCATTGTCCATGCAAATGTACAGACTTCTGTAGCGCAAAACAATATGCTAATGTGTTTGTGTAATCTTGCAATTTCGCTTCCTGATGTCTAGATGGATTAAAATCTGTTCAATAAAAATTCTGTGCATGAAAAAAATGTTAAATAATTTCTCTATCAATCCTGTATTGTTTACCAAACCTATTACTTTTTATCTTGACAAGCTGCTGGCTATTAATTACATGCTCCTGTGATCATTATGCAATGAGTAATCAAATCTAGGAAAGCATATTCTTTTTCGAAAAAGAACTGTTGTTTTAATAAAAACAGATATATTGACTGCTTTTCTGTCGAAAGATACCTTGTTATTTCTAAGTAGTTGACGATATTTGGTCATAAGAAATGTCAGGGGGACAAACTGGTTTCGTTGCTCGGACATTGGCCATTTCGGAATTAAAGTTCCAATCTATAATTATTTTCACATCTAATAGTTAGAAAGCATAAGTTAATATATCCCACATTTTAGGAATATTATCTACCTGGTAGCGTTAATTTAGCTGAATGTTCTAACCAGAAGGCAAAGGTTATAAGTGAAGTGGAAAAAAACCTCTTCGAATCACATTTGATTGCAAGTTGCAATTAAATTGCTACTTAAAGCAAATGTTAAAATTTTTCCTTGTATATCTATTTTTACTTGTTATTACTATGTCTTCATCTATAGCTACGCCGTATGCATGATTTACAAGTACTGTAGACGTACTTATTGATTTTTAAGTGTTTCAACCATGTTTAATGTCTATGCCCTTGGTTGAACTCGTGTTGTGCTTAAGTCTAGACATCACTGCGAAACTGCTTGAACCAGCAGCTTTGGAATTCAGAGATTAATATTTTAAAGGTCTATTGTACTTTCACAAGGGGAAGTGTCAGTCTTGATGGGGCGTTAGGTGCAACACTTTTAATGTTTAAAGCTACAGCGTGACTTTCAGCAGGTAAAATACGCCTAAGGCAACAGAAATATGACATGCACGTCTTCCTTTCAGTGTTTCATTTTACAACACAGTAAAAGAAGCATCGTTACTAGAATTACTCGAGATATTTCATACTCCCTGCCTCTTTTAAATCCATACTCTTTCTTATAACTCTATCAAGACTCTCTCATGTACTATCTTGGAATTAGTTTTAATAGCCGTAGAAAATTCTGAGTTGATGGTGTTTATTGCTTATATACCTTCATATTTTTCTGAGCTAACATATCATAAACAAAGAAGCTCAGCAGCAATGCAGTTCCATATTTATGTCTTAGAGCAGTAACTGAAAAACGTATTAGATGCACCTAACTAAGATCATGGCAAGCATCCCTCAAGGCTTCGTGTCTGTATTCTTGTCCAATGATGTCATCCTGTCTCCCATATTTTTGTTACTAGGAATTGCCGTAACATACATTATGGGCATTGAAAAACGTTTTCGGTGAGGTTTATACATATATTGTTAGTTGACAACCAACGATGATTTCTTAACCTTGTCTTGTCAATACTAAGGAATCCTTACCAAAAAATTTCTGAGACTCCTGTGAAGCAATCAAGCTAGCAAGTTGATTTTTTATGCCTGAAAGGCACCTTTAAGTAATCGTAGAATCTGTAACACACTCCAATTCCAGCAAGCCATAGTAAGCAAACTTTAGAGCAAAAATTACAAAAGGAGTAGTTTCCTTCTCATGTAAACTTTCATTTCAGCAATATTTATTCTCATGGGTTCATGCACATTGTTTGTTATTGCATAGTTCTGACAACATGGATTCTTAATATGTAAGTACTTACTCAATAGCCTTGTTGTTTAACACAAAAATTAGCTATCTAGCTAATCAATACCTTAAAAATTCCTGCTTTATACAGCAATTCAAAGTAATGTATAAATCAGTATTAAGCTTGGAGGATGGCAGCAGTTCTGAGAGAAAATGCAGTAGAATGTTCCTTTGCAATATTGTGCCTGCCTAGAGGATACTTTGTTGTCTGCATGTACCCCTTTTACATTTTGGCATTGCATTTTCTAGCAAGGAACCATCCACTAGAATCACAGATTGACAAGCTGACTTTGAAAAATAAAGACTAGGTTTATGGTTAACCAAGATTTATGTTCAAAACATTAATTGTAAGTTTGTTTATGGTGATTTTGTCGCTCATTCTGATACTCACGTTTACTAAATCATTTATCTTAGCCCTTTTTGCGGCTTTTACGGTCACACACGCCTTTTTCTCCCATTTATATTCAACGTCTTTGCAGTGGTTTTTCTTTATTTCCTTATTCAATTTTGCTCTTCACTTTTGTATTTCATAATGAAACGAGATGATAAAAAATTATCATCACAATAAAACCCAAACAATTTCAACATAGCAGATCGAAGTGATATGATATTTTCAACTTTTACAGTTGAATCAGTTTGTCATTAAACCCACACTTTAAGATTTTCAGTTGCATTGTAAACAATCAAAGTCACTGTCAAAGAATAGATCAGACATTTTGTGTCATCTGTTTAAAACGTATGATAGTGCAGTAAAGGAAGAAATGGATCACAATGCTTTACTATTTCCTAGGGAGGGAGTACAGACTGGGAAAATCTCCACGATTGATTACTACATAGCGAGCGTGATGGTCTGTGCTTCAAGCAAGAAGACTCGCCTTCCTTTCCGCTTATATATACAAGTATAACAGTTCAGAGTACTTACCCAATCCTTTCGCAATTACTTGTTGTCAGCTATCAATTGAAGCCCACATTTTCAACCAACCGAGGACTTCTATCTACTACAATCATTGATTTAATCTTTTCAGACAACGCGTCTGGTCCAGACGTTCACCGTTAAAAGAAATAATCCGCTGAATCAAATACACCAAGAAGTTAGCCAATGACAAACAAGAAAGACGGCCTTGAAAAGGATAGGAATCTCAACTTTCAAAAGGTACTGTGACAATCTAAACTTACACAATTCGATCAAATGAATTGAAAAAACCCAGCATACACTCGGTTTTAAGACTAGCTTACTAAAGGCGGGTGGCGTAGATCAGCTAATAACAAATGATTTCCCTGGTTAATCTGTCTGTAGAATATGCAAGATTTAGTACGAATTTCTCATTCGCAGATTGGGAGATAGTGTTTACAGACCCCATACCCTTAATGAAAATGAAAAACTGCTGTTGTTGATAACCGATACAGAGGTTCTTACTGTGCAAAGTTCTGGTTATACCATTTATTTTAGTATTCGTTGCTTGACTCGATTCTTTAACGGTGTACAGCAAACCTTTTGTTCCATGCACACCAAAGTACGCGTATTAAACGCAATCAAAGTTGAAGGTAATTTGAGGGAGCTCTTTGCAGTGAAATCTTCTTTGACATGAAATTTCCCTCATTCAAACTTGTTATATACATCAAGTAACCTTAGCGCCATGTAATAATCTTTCGTTTTTAGTATGTGATTTAGAGGATTACAATCAAATGCAATGTGCCTCTAGAATAGCTGCTTTCGTCTCAGATATCTGCTTTTCTTTCAACCAAAATATGACTTAATTTTGTTCAATCGTCGTAACATTACAAATTTATATCAGCAGAGAAATTCTTAGGTTGATGCTTGAACGCACGTTTTATAGCTAAGAACAGATATTCACCTTGTCGACTTGACCATATGACACAGTTTTGCCACAAATGTCTCCAAGCTAAAGCAAGTGTTTCTAATCTCGTATATCTTTATTGTCTGACAAAGCTTTTCTTAGGAACTTCCTTTTTAATTGACATTTAATCCTGCTTGTCCGTTTGATTGCAAACGAACAAAAAAGGAGAGCTGCTTACTAATACGTATGTATTGCAGTTATCAAGTTCAAAACGCCCGGAGACTGATTCTTAATTAGAATAAAAACAGTATTCTACAATCCATTCTAGTTCGAGAGACCTTATGCTTCTGTGAATGTTTATGTTTGCAGGCAAATGGAGGTCCAAAACCCATCTCTAGCAAGTCACGTTGCTTTGCTCCTGTAAATTCGTCGGTAAAAAGAAAGACAACCGGGCCATCTTTATAGTGCAATCTGCTTTAACTAAAATAGCTGGCTGTCAGTTTAAACTTTAATAGGAAACTTGAAAATAAGGTCTCAAAGTCTTCTTCGTTTTCTCAGATGTCTGTAATCTCACCTGTGATATTAGAGAAAGAAAGAGTACTCAGAAAACAATTAACTTACTTGTAACTTTTGAAATAAACCATTATGAAATGACCTGGCTCTGACAGATGGTAGATTACCAGACATGGCCCGTAGACCAATGTTATGATTACCCAAGATACGTGTAGACATTAGTTAGAGATTTGTTTTACCAAAAAACTCTATTTCTTCTCAACGTCTCTAACGTCTGTGAGAGATTCAAGTGCAACTTCACCTTTCTGAGATTCACGTGCACCTTGACTTATTCAAAAATCCATAAAACGTTTCCTAATGTCAGATGTATATGTATGTGTATAGGTATATGTGCATGTGCATTTGCATGTGTATGTGTATATGCATGTGTGGCGAGTGGTTAGAGTGCTTACGCTCTGATCACAGGTTCTGGGATCGAATCCGCCTGGCTCCACCATTGGCAAGTGCCTCAAAACCATATGCCAAGGCATCTTAGGGAAATTGGGTACGACGAAACTGTTAGAAGCCGTCGGATGTCTGAGCTAGCACAATGCCTTTAAAATATCGTGATTGAGTCATGGGTGTCCAATCTTCAACTAATTGTTCTCGCTGGTTTAGTCACTCATGTGCAAAAACTGCAAATTAGTTCTGCACGCGCTAATGTGCAGTATAAACCGCAGGTTGGCTTTGCGGACAATACTCAGATGAGTGATTGTAATTGTCTATATGTGTGTGTATGTGTGTATGTGTGTACGTATGTATGTATGTATGTGTGTATGTTTGTGTGTATGTCTGTGTGTATGTCTGTGTATGTTTGTGTGTATGTCTGTGTGTATGTCTGTGTGTACGTATGTGTGTATGTCTGTGTGTACGTACGTATGTGTGTATGTATGTGCATATGTATATGTATATGTGCATGTGCATGTGCTTGTCTATATGTATATCGATGTCTATGTGTATGTATATGAATATGTATATGAATATGTATATGTACTTGTATAAGTATATATATTTGCATCTTTATGCGTACGTGTATGTGTATGTGTATATGTATATCTCTATCTATATTGTATGTATATCGATATGTATATTTATATCTATATGTATATTTAAATCTATATGTATGTACATATGTGTGTGCGTGTATTGCGAATGAATCGTTTAGATTGAAAGAGGTATTCCCAAGAGTCAATAGCCTCCAGTTACAACCATGTGCCATTCTTACACGAACGTTTGTCTTTCATGTCTTTGAGAGATCTGCTATCATACACTATGTCAACCGTTAAAGGACTTGAGTAAGGCACTATCAATGTTGAGAATGTTTTGCACTCCAGATGGTCTGAAAATTCAGTTTTATAAGCAGTAGAGTGTTTTGAATTTAGATCCCTGTCTTAGTGTACTCTTGAACTTTCCGTATTTTAAGCAAGAGATGACAGATGACATTTGTGCTACATTAACCAAGTGTTGGTATTTGATACGTTAGATCCGGAATGACATCTTCAAGACTATTATTACTTCAAAGATAGATTCCACGTATATGTTAATTTAATTGAATATTGAAAGATTTTGTTGCCTTTGAGCTCTTTTTACTAGTCACTGACACTCTAACAAATGAAATCAATTGATAAACCTGCTTCGAGCATATTTGGTTTTATGCTTGTCCATAAATTTGCCCCTTTGTCCGATTCAAGGACTATGCACACATATTTGCCCTTTTTCCTACTTCTCAAAATATCACATGACTAAGACCTTGTGGATTAAAAATTCATGGATTGATCGTGCTGTTCTTAAAAAGGGCGGTAAAGTTAGAAGTTTTCCTATTTTTGCTGGGTCTACATTTTAGTCAATCTTTGAGTTTAAGTTTTTGCTTTCAACATCCCTACTACTACGCTACAACAATTGACACCTAGGCAAGTGTTTATTTATCTGAAGGATGACTATAGGGCACCGTTCAAACCGCTCATTGTATCTATCGTAATATTGCAGAATGACCTGTTGGACTACTATTTTTACTTCATCGAATAGCCTTACTGACTGCTGAGTGTACCCTTCAAGATTGAGTGACAAGATAACTGGAACATTTGCCATTTTACGGCTCAAGAATTTGGCAAGGAATGAAGACAAATTTACCGACAGAAGCCGTTTGAAACTAGGCACCAACATGGGCTTTGATTATTAAATAAAACATCTAGTCCGAAAAGTATCGTTAAAAGCGAAAATGAAAAACACGAAACAATTTTGGTTTGATTTGTGAAGCACTCAGCTGGTAGCACTGAACTTAAGCCAACTGTTATATATAAGATCAGAATGCGGTGTGTTGACTAAAAAGCACGAGTATATCTACGAGTTCACAACATTGAATACCACCGTGCTCTCAATCAATAACGTTCATGTCGTAGATATTATTAACAATGCATCATACTAATAATAACTCTTATTTAATATAAAATGTCCGACGCGACTGTAGCTGTCATTCGTAATCTAAATATAGCCCAACCGTCATATAACGTTTATCTTGTACGCTGCCTTGCAGTTTAAGATCTTCATAGCAAGTCGCAATCTGTTGTATTATGTTTACATTGCGTATCATTTGTTTAAATTTTGCTTCCTGACATTGAATTTCCTGAAATAATGTTCTCTATACAAAGTAAAATGTGAAAGACAAATCAGAAAATAATAATGAGTTTCTTAAAGTAGACAAAGATTAAAGCAATAAATGTCAAATGAGTTTATCGTCAAAATCGGTGCAACTTTTGTACAAGAGAAGGAAGCCGTATACTTGAAATATTGCAAAATGTATTATGTTTAGAAATTGAAAAGTGACCCTCAATAAGAACCTGGTTCCCTCCTTGTTAAACAACATTTGAGGAATGAGGTGCCATAGGCCGAATATGTAGCAAATGAAATAAAAATTGTAACTTTATCGTACATATATTCATAACAATTGTAGCATTCTAGAAAGAAAACGACCCATCCGTGTGTTTTTGGCTTACACGTTCTTACTCGCAAAACGGAATGATAGAAAAGAAGCTAAGAGAAAAAAATATTAATAAAGAGGAGTGGGAACAAGAAATGCCGAGAGGAACTAATCAAAATGCAGGTACAACCAGTGATCGACCGAACAGTTCGGCCTTTTTGAGGACCGAACGTTTGGTTCGGTGTTCCATTCGGCAATTTTCAGATTGCAATGTTCGGTCGGTGTTCGGTTCAGCTATTCTCAAAATTGCACTGTTCAGTTCGGTGTTCGGTTCGGCAATTATCAGAAAAACTAGTGCACTTTTGAGTGCGTGACCTTCGAACTTCTGCGTTCATTCCCTGAAGGTGCAAGGTGAAGTTTTCTCATTTTGTTCGAGTTTATTTTGCTCGGTTCGGACGATTTTGAGATCCGGAGTTTGGTTCGGTGCTCGGGCGGCCAAGTTTAAAATCCAGAGTTTGGTTCGGTATTCTGTTCGGTAACTTTAGAAATCGCTGTTCGGTTCGGTGTTCGGTTCGGCCCAAAATTTCCTCTTCGGTCGATCACTGGGTACAAGCGGAATAGCAAGTATACAGCAGAAATTGTAAGAAAGTTGTAATTGTAAACATGTATGATCAATGTAGTAAAATGAGAATGTACAAGGTACAAGAGTTAGAACTGAATTGGAGAAGCAAAGATTGGAAGTCATGGCTGCAAGTAAACAACGAACGTATGTTTGTCTCTTATTGCAGCAAAAATGGTGCTGTCTCATCTTCATACAGATAGTGATTTTATTTTTGAGTACAAAGAAGTATAAATCATATTGAGTAAGAGGATAAAAAATGCACGCCAAATGCCCTAAAAAGCCTATCTTGTTAGAGAAAAAGCTCCACCCAGAGACTTTGGACCAATGATTATAATAAAGAGATAAGGACTTCATTCGTGATAGCTGAAGCCCTTGCCTCTGATACAGGGTTGCTTCTGATACAGGGTTGCTTCTGATACAGGGTTGCTTCTGATACAGGGATGCTTCTGATACAGGGTTGCTTCTGATACAGGGTTGCTTCTGATACAGGGTTGCTTCTGATACAGGGTTGCCTCTGATACAGGGTTGCTTCTGATACAGGGTTGCTTCTGATACAGGGTTGCTTCTGATACAGGGTTGCTTCTGATACAGGGTTGCCTTTGACATAGGGTTGCTTCTGATACAGGTTCAGCTTCCATTTTCTTTTGTTCAGAACATACCAGTAAATGTCAAACGGAATATAAAAAGATTACTTCTAAATCGTTCCCAGTGATGTTAAGACCCACTGCCAACCAGCGATAGGTTGTAAAATATAAAATTTGCAACTTTGCCGCCATTTGAAGAAATGTAATAGAATGAGAAATACATAATACATAAATAAACTGCACTGCACTTGTGTCTGTTGAAATACTACGTATATCTGACATTGATAAGGCTTTAGCAAAACACAGAAAAAATTAATGAATTTGCCCTTGCCCACCCATTGCTGAGGTTCCTGTCGTGAAACAAGGACCTTGAAAGTCCTTCACCAAAACTTTGTGCAGTGACAGCAAAGAGGTTTGAGTGTTGGCTTCTGAGTCCGAGGGTTGTAAGTTCGATCGTCGTCAGCTCAGTGTCAGAGATACGAGAGAGTATAAGGAGGGTTGGAATTAAACCAGCATGGAGAGAACTAATCAGAACTTTTATTTTGTAAACGATAGGCTGGAATCCATTTGCAATCATCCTGATTGATATTGTTGTCAATAGGTCCTTTGCAGTCAGAGGTTAGTGGCTTTGTTTCTGCGTAGAAACGCCATACTAGAGAGGATGTGATTCAGGAGCCTAAAGTAATAATATGATTGGCCGTAATCGTACTCTTGTTTTAACGATACTTGAAGTTTTATTCACAGTTTTCGACAATATACAGATAAATTTTTAGATTTACAAACCGTAATATAGTATTTGCTGCTCGTTTAGTATCATATATAACCTCAATCACACTTGTTTAATTCGGAACTAAAACTCTGCTTTCTTGCTCCATCGCATTTGACATTTTCTGTTATTGTTTATGTCTAGATGAATCAACGATGAAATTGAAAAAAATATTGGAATTTCTGAAATCACAGTGGAGACATGAGTCGTGTTCACGACACCCAAATTAAACTTTTTGACATATATTTTTAGATTTCTTAAGCTTAAAAATTACTTTGACTGTCCACTTCAGCTTCAATACACTTTACTTGAATTATATTAGTACGCATACTGAAGTTTTCTGTGTTCATTCTCTTCTCAGTATTGTTGCTATGATGTTTGAGCTAAGGTAACTTTTTAAGAAGGGTAAATAAAATTTTTTGTGAAATTTCAACTTTTGTATGGCTCTGCGTCCTATGGGGCACTAAAATTGCGACATTTGTAACTCTCAAAAGGTTTTCCTCAAGTTACCGTTAAGGCCATGTATTTTCTCATTTTTTACCTTTGTATTCAGTATTTTATTTTTGTTGGGATTACATGAATTTATAGTCGTTTCATCTTATTTTTACTAGCTCTTTCTAATGTCCTTCATAGCCATGTGTTATTAACAACGCAAAATCCCATCCGAAGCAATGGATTTAAAATAGCGGCGACCCTTTGTTTTACTTAACTTTTCTCCAAGTGTAGGTAATAGTGTTTCCACGTCATATGTGCTTCCTATTTTTGAAAGTGCATTTTAAAGAATTTTTTTTACATTGATTTATGATTAAAGGAATTTCTGAATACTGTTTCCTGCGTTTTATTACGCGATTTGTACTGAGTAGTTTTATCCTGAGTTGCAATAATATTTTAAACGTGAAGGGGATTACTTATTTGTCCATGGCCGTCAAAATCGTATTGTCTATGTTAGGCCACTGAGTCGTACACTCTTCTGTTTGTTGCTTCTATGCAGTAGCCAAGCACGTGACCTCTAGTTGCAAAAAGCCTAGTCAGATCTGACGATGAAAATGACATGCTTATGTTATTGCAACATACAGAGTAAACCTTAGGTTTTGGCCTCTTTTTAAAACATTCCACGAACGTGACCTCGCATACAAAGGAATTTTCATAATGACACTTGTTTTTTCTCATCTATCTAATTTCCTATCAAAAGTTAGACCAAACATTTTCTCGTGTGTAGCCAAGAGGGAATGTCTACTATCGTTGTATAGCGTTCTTGTCTTGCATACACCATCCATTGACAATCCAGTCAGAGGAAATGCAGGTGAACTTCTGCTTTAAAATTTTTATTTCACCAACAGTTTCCTTTATAGGAGTGATTCTTTTCCTTATAAAGCAAACAATTGAGAAAAATCGTGTGAAATAAGAAAATATAAAAAGCATTGTACAAAATGTAAGCAAGCTCAATCACGCCGATACTGTTACAAAGACTAATCACATGCTTTAAAAAAAATTACAGTGTATTCTTATGGAGGTTGTCAGGAACTGTAGAAAATATACTTTGACAAGACCAAGGACAATTAAGAATCAGGTGTCTTGAAAAATCTTAAGAACTGCTGTATAAAGGGACGTTAGGTTGATTGTTTATTTTAGACTTAGTTTGCCTCTTCGTTTATTGTTCAGATAGCATCGTTTAAGAAAGTTGTGTTTTCAGTTTTATTTATAACAATCTAAACAATAGCCTGTGAGGCATGGAAATTAAAGAATGGTACAACCTTTTTGTATGTCGAAGCTTTGATGAAACTCACATTTGCCCTATACTATCCTGTTGAGTCAAAATATTTAAAATCGACACTCTGTTGCCATTGATGTTGATTTAAGTCTGTTCAGAATTAATTTTTCCAGTAACAAAGGTAACTGAGCGGTCCAGCAGAATTTTTGACTTTGTAATTTTACACCAAAAAGGCAAATAATTACACAAGCAATTCCTGGTAGACCACAGTAACGGCTCCGATGGAAATGTACAAGACAAAAAGCACTTGAACCAGACAAAACGACTTAATGATTTAATACAGAAGAAATAGGATATCTGGTCTCTGGTTTTATGAATAAATCACAATTGACAGTTACCAAGAAGAACCCTTATTGGACTTTCCATGAGAATGTACTAGATTATCTTAAAAGGCTTTCCAGACATCCGGAATAGACATGATCAGATGGGTTTCATATTCACCTTAAAGTAGCTGTACCAAAGATGCCGACAGCATTTTCACTAAGACAAATCCGTACTTTAAATAATGTGGGCAAAGAGCTTTATACGAAAGAAAGGACAATAAAGGACTAAATAGCATTAGCACTTAGAATAAGCATGTTAGCAATTGCTGAGGAAAACAAGGTAGAGCTATAATTTTCCTTATGATACTATCATGAAATTAGTTGGTCAACACAGTGATCGCTTAGCACAATATGTTACACAATTCTTGCACAAACTAGAATTTGATCAATGCATTGAATAAAACGTGTTCCTAGAACGATGATCATTACATATAGTGGCGTTAGACGTAGAGTACCAAGGCAAAGACCCGTACTTATTTGTACGGTAGCTTAAATGTTCAACATTCTGTAAAGTAGACGCGCAGTATACCTCTAAGCAAAATTTAACTTTAACCCAAACCTTTTAATTATTAAATCTTAAAATCGATAAAACGAATTATAGCGCATCAACTAGAGAATATATTTGAGTATGTTAGACGCCTCTTTGGCATGTTAGACGCCTTTTGGCCATGCTAGACGCCTTTTGGCCATGCTAGACGCCCTTTTGATATATCTATTTCTTGATTTTCTTTTCTGTCAATTCATTGTATCTCACTCTAATGCAATTCCCATTACTAGCAGCATCCGTAAAGCGTAAACCTCCGTCAAGTCAATGGTATCAGCTTGGAGTTCCGGTTTTCTGAGAATTAAAAAAAGCTGTACTAATAGGCATCATGGTAACTGGGCTTTCTTCATGAGGTTTTCCTCACTAGGTTTTTGCTTTATGAAGATCTTATTACCGAAAATTTCAAAGTGTTCAAAGAATCCACGATTTGCGTCGAATCATCATCCACAAAAAATTAGCGCAAGCCGCTCAGAATGCCGACATATTGTGAACGTTTCGGAAAAAAATATAATAATAACTTGTCGAGTTAGTTTGCTAACCAACAAACTAATAAACAGACCCTGATGACAACATAACCTCTTTGGAGGAGTTAACAACAAATAAACAAACACCGAAGAAAACATAATCTTTTGCACGGAGGTAATTAACTGCTAGGACACTAGAGATACGCAATTGAAGCAAGCTTTATATGTAAAGAACGTCTCCTTATTTTTTTAGGATAGTGAACATATTTTATTTATAACAATGTCCTTGAAAAGGTGTAAACTGCTTACCTTTGACGTAATGTACGTTCGTTACTCTACTCATTTACCGTCACATAAATCCTGTCTGAATGACAACTAACAATAACTGTTGCAATCTGAAACTGTAATCTAATGGTTGAAAATAGATTGGACGTGATATACAAAATGACTTGCAATAAAGTATTAGCAAAACGCGGTGTCTGTGTTATAGAACTCAGAATCCCAGTTCCCAAGTGCGACACTCGATCAATCTATGCACTGCTTGTCATACACCTCGAAGATTTTTCACGAATCAGGTATGGAGAAAGCATAGCTACTTTGACATCTTGCCTAGACTCTGAAACCTTGCTTAACAAGCAATAATATCAGTTATGCATGTGAACTTTCTCGTAGCAACATAAACATAAAGTTTAGAAAAGTGTAAAAACTGTTTACTGGACAATTATTGGTACCAGCATTATTTTGACTGCAGTATAATCAAGGTTAATGCAATTCGTTAAAAATTGTTTTAAATCTACTTTCAAACAAACAGTTAGAATAATCCTAAATAAATATATAAACAAAAGAACACAACTGAAGTGAAAGAGACTTTAGTGGCGTACAGAAAATTGTTGCAATGAGAATTCCAACAAGTCCATTTTCCTGATAAATGGTCATTTTTTGTTTTGAAAATGTTTATTCAGTCCCTCTTTATAATCTATCTTCGATATTTGGCCAAAAATACTTCCGCGTTAACTTGTGTAGTTACATGAAGGAAGTTGTGTTATAAACATACCTAATATTTTTTATCATACTATACAATATTTGTATCCTTTACTAGCCACAAAACATCCATGCACCTCTCACCCAACAAGCACTTAATATTCCTTGTTTGACTTTCAATTTTTAAAAAAACATTTGCTTTGAAAATCTTGTCTCCAGCTTTGGGAATTTTTTTTCTCAAATGAGTAGACATATCTTAGCTCTTGCTTTAAATGAGAAAGTCCTTGAGATTCAAATCTACGATAGGCAGCCCTCTTTTCTGGTGAGTCATCTTTCATCATCTTCTTCCGTCACGTTTATGTACGGAAACCAGGCATTTTTAGCAACGGCACGCTTTTAACTAAAATGCTCGCAGTAGTCATTCTGACCTGTCACTATGACTATAAACAGTTTGATATTGCATTATCTTAATTTTACTGTCCGACTGGGCTATGTGGATCCAACGGAATTTGCAAAATCTTTGGGTAAACAAATGCAGAATGATTATTAGCAGTAGTGACTAATTTCACTTTCACCTTCGCTTCGGCTTTTACCAAGATTCTTTATATCAGGTATCCGGTAAATACGTTTCTCTGGCCATTTATATTTAGTGAGTTTTCTGGGGTTTTTTGGGTAAAATTGCAAGGACAGAAGCCTTTTTTCATACGTATAACCTCGTTTAAAATCTAAGTAGAAACAGAAACCTGAACTTCAATGTCTCGGATGACTTATGACCAAACTTCAGTAAACAGATAGGCAAAATCTATATTTTTATTGGTCAATATCTTGCTAGAGTATTTCAAAGTTCTATGATAACAAAATCGGCATCTGTCAGCAAAGCATTGTAAATAAACTGAAAGAACATCTTTCAGTTTTGCTAGATTACGTGCTAAGTGTTAATTTAATATAAAACTATAATGTCATTGTCCCCAATCTAGTGCCCCCTAGTATAGTTGCACTCCCAGAATAGGTCAAGTACCATATTAATGTACACGATACTTTCGCAAATAGAATATTTTAGACGGTGATAAACAGAACATAGTTAACCCCAAGTGAGCTATGTTAATGCAAATATTACATGATTACATCAGTTGAAAGATTTAAACAGTGAACACCTATGGTGCTATGAGTAACAGACAGTACGTACATTCCTTTTTGAAAGCCTTGACGTAACCTAATAAATTTTGAACTTTGTAATCTGTGATCATTGAACAAAACTGGTAGCTATACCTTCTAGTTTTATTCATCGGCGCTACGTATATAACAGTTCGGAGTTTGTGTACCAATGAAAACGAAACATTTAAAAGGCAGGATCAAGGATTTAAAGGAAAGGCGTGTTGTCAATGCAATTGCCAAAGCCATAAACACACAAGGCGAACAGGATGCTTTTCACCTCCAAATCTTTAAGAATTAATAGGTCTCAGATGCGTTTTCATGGCATCTGACAACTTGCAGTTTAACGTTTCTCTTTCCCATCTTTGTATTGCCTTGCCAAATGCTTTCATCTTCCCTAGGTACATTTAGGGTCACATATCACGGTCAAAACGCCTTGTTCTAAGAACGATAGGTTGTATACCTTTCTCGCCTCATTGAATCCGGCCCTGCATTTATGGCATAGACGTTTATGACGTATATCGTATACTGTTAAGATCTTGAATTTTTTGAGATTATCAATAAAGCTTTATCCACGTTTCATGTTAGTGTCCTTACACAAAGAATACCTATATTTGAAACAAAGAATGTCTGGTAGTGCCAAAATTAATCTTCCTTAACGGGAGTTGGTTGTAGCTCATAGTTATAAAGGGAAAACGGAGAATCAAAACTAATTTAGTGGTTTAATTTTACAAAATCAGGAAACGTTTCTTCGAAAAAGTCTTCCACTGCCCCTAGTGGACAATAGAACTTCAAGCACGTTGTATGATGTTCCGTTTTGAAGTATCAGAGGCGCTCATGGAATCGACACTTAACAGTCAATGTAGACGTGACACGGTAACTTAAGACGTCCAGCTGTGACACTATTAAGGCTTATACTTAAATGATAGTTTATAAACAAGAATGAAAAGGACAGCATAGTCAACCTTAGTATCAGATCAAAGCATTGAAAACTCAAACTCACAAAGCTTTTGTTTTTCATCGTCAGTAGATTTCAAAATCAACTTGTTAAAACGTGTTGTTCTATTCTAACTGTTTTATGCAGGTGGTTTTGGTTGAAAATGTTGCGAATGTAGTTATTGTACAAAGTTTACGATCTGAAATTGATAGTTGCCATTCCTGAAATATGTATTTTGAACGAGTATTAAAGCACGTCTTATGACTCATTAAACATGGAAACTAAAACTTTGGGGTTAAAAATGTTAATCGGTTAAATATAAAGAAATTCAGACACTTTAGTGCACCGAAATAGATGAACTATAATGCTTAGAAGGGCCAAAGAAATTCAGAGTAGCTTTTTCTTTATACGAACATAGATGTCAATGTAACTTTAAATTATATCTACGTTTGCTATTACAGTATAACGCGATCGTGCCACGGAGCCCCGCTTGCTTATATGAGTCATTTTTTATTGAAGTGATTATTTCCAAATGGAAGCCGTTTGAATGCAATAACCTCAGACAGACAGCCTATCCTGCAATGAAACAGAATTCAACAAAACCAAATCCATGGAAACTCTTAAATTCCTGCGGATTCAATCACCCTCTCACCTACAACAACCATGACCCAACCACACGTACAAGAAAAAGCAGACGACGGAACATCATCTGGTATAATCCCCCATATAACAACCCATCGAAATTATGCAACTGCCACAAAAAAGGCTGCCCCGTGGACTTCCTCACCACCAACATCATCTACAATGCGAAAGTAGCCACAAACAAAGACACAATCGGAGAAAATTACAATGGCCTGATTGAAGGAACATTCAAACAACGTTACACTCAACATAAACTGTCATTCAAGAACATCAAGTCCTCTACCAGCACCAAACTTTCCGAATACATCTGGCAACTTAAAGACAACAAATCAGACTACCAAATCCAATGGTCAGTTATTACGTCAGCCCAACCATACAGCAACACCTCAAAAAGGTACGACCTCTGCACATCGGAAAAGCTACAAATCATCAAAGGCAACAACAATAACCTACTAAACAAACGCTCTGAACTAATTTCAAAATGCAGACGCGAAAACAAGTATTATCTAATGAGCTATAGCACCCCCTAGACAATTCATAGTAACTTTGTGTGACTTGTAAACAAGTATTATCTAATGAGCTATAGCACCCCCTAGACAATTTATACTAATTTGGCATAATGCCCCCTTTCTTTTTATCTGTTTACACATATATATATGTATATATGTATATATATATGTATGTATACATATATATATAGTCT
>JANTCA010058389.1:0-16953 GCA_024741275.1 Chironex yamaguchii
TGTTGGGGCTTATCGTCCTCATTCGGTTACAGTCGTTCGCGGTAAACTAAAGTTCTTTCAAATATAGTAACTAACAGCACCACGAAATGAGGTGTTTATAAAAGGCAGGAGAGAATGAAGACATTTGTTTCACAACTACATCTAGAGAAACGAAGAAATAACTTATACTAGAACACAATAACTTGTAAACTAGTCATATTTTCGACCATTTTTATTAATTACAATCTACAGAAATGTCTATTCGCCACTAAAATCATATTAAAATTACGTAAGTGTTGTACCATTGTCCTTTCCTCGATAACGTCACCTACGACTTGAAACTAAGTACAAAATCAACTTTTGAGCAAAGAGTGACAAACTGCAGTCCATGTCCATTCACAAGAAACGCAACGGCAAACAACATCTGTATAAAGTTCCAACCAAATCATCTTTCCCTAATCCAAAGACGAACCTGTTTCCATAAGAACTTTTGGTCTAATTTGAAGGGAGGTCGAAGCTTAGGAAAAAGGAAAAGTGAAATAGTAAGCACACTGGGGTTTGAACACGATACACAGAAACAATTGGCACGGTCAGAAGGACTTGCAAAGGCAGGTGCCATAATACATTTTGCTCTACTACTGTACTTAGTAATAGCATTTCAAGTTGCTACGGTATTTGTCTGTTCTGGCCATAAATGAAAAGCTAAACCCACTTCATTTTTATTCCCTTGACATATTAGGCTCAACTCAACTCCACCTCACTCAAATACATCAGATTTCAACATTAGTATACACCACCTAGACAATATACCTTTGACCGCAATCCCCAAGCTAACACTTATTTACTGCCTGTTTATTTATCTAGTGGGTTCCCTATTTCTCCATAATTTCTACTGTTGCACCCATGCAATGGAGAGAGAAATCTATTAGCAAGTAAGCTCGTTATGAGAGTGTACCCCTAGTCCTTACTTTCGTTCATGGTATTTTGTTCGTGGTGATGTAGATACAAACTCAAAAGCACTTCCTAGCAAGATCGTTGTCCTAACGACTATACCACGGCTTATGGTTTCATATTACCTCTGAAAACTTGTTTTACGAGAACCTGTATCTACATACAAAAGTATATGCCCCAAGACTTACTTTCTTTGTCAAGGCCTGCAAGTGAAATCCTGGGAGTTTCAGCATTTCGCTTGATAAACTTTGGCACCTTGACATCAGACGAAGATCGTCGACGTTTATGATACTTTCTTGATCGGTGAAGAAGTTTGCATGCCTTTCCTTTTGAGCATTTCCCCGTTTCCTGAAATTCCTCGCAATGTAAAATATGTTTCTTTTTGCACTGAAAGCGAGAAAATGTGTATAGCAGTGAAACACTGTATTTCAAAGTAGGCAAAACCCCTACAATTTTATAAAAGGCTATATCTGTTACCTGGACTGGTTTCACAACTTCATTGAGAATATCCTGTATTAAGGGCCATAGTGTGTGAGGTCTCTGTCTCTTCCACTGGCCTCAGCTGGGTAGCTGACGGATCTTCTTCAAAAGAGTAGCAAAGTTGCAAATTTTATGTTTTTGGGGATATGCTAGCTCCAAGGCACCATATTATTGTGAACAATCTACTAAGCTGGATAGCATTGGTACTTTATACTGAAAACAAAAACAGGCATCGTAGAACTTAATACAAGACAAGAAGCTGATGGAATGTATATTTACTTCCATCAAGTAGGTTTGTCATGTCTTTGTTTCATCAGACATTTAAGTATACTAATAATATGCCAGTCTTCTTGATACAGCTTAGCATACACGGAATAAAAAACTTGGTAGTTCCACACTGAATATCGTGCTAACTGTTACCTCGAACACAAATAGCACCTGAAGCCTTAGGATGCTTTAGTTCTAGTTTGCCAACAAGGATTTTGTTGTAAACATATCTGATTCAGTTTCAAATGGTCGTAAACAAATCTTACTTCCTCTCCCTTTGGACAAAATCCTCTTAGAAAGTCTTCACAGACTAATGCTGATCTGCTTACTTTTACATGAGCATAAGGGCAGTTCTCCCTCGAGCAAGCAGCCCTCAGAAAGAAGGAACATGTTGGCAACTGAAACAAACAAAAAAAGAGAGAGATAGTGAGAAATAGGTGCAGGGGTCTTAGCAAACAGGTATGTTTGAAATTAGATGTGAAGGGGTATTGTACGATCAACCAATTTAAGGTACAGATTCATCTATTGTCACTTTATCTTACTTCATCAATCTGAAATATGAGAGTCTTCCTTTATTCCATAGTACACCAAAAACCTGGGTTTAAGTTGTTGTATCAATAAAATTTATTTACTGCAGCTAGTAGCTCTTCATCACCCTAAACATTTATGGATAGCGCATGTAGTTTGTATACCTCATGACAAAAGTATTTTTTAAGCTATATTTCTCTTTCTGCATACTTTAACACACCTACATGCCTTAGCGTCAACTAAGTGTCTGTGAAGGAAGCCATTGCATAGTTACTTATAAGTAATCAAAATTTAAGATATAGCATGCAATATCCTATACATACCTTATGCTGCTCTGCTTTATGTGAAAAGAGGCATTTGGCATCCGTGCATTTCCCTTGCAAAAACCTGGTAACAGAAAAATGTCTTCTAAAAGAATTCTTACTTGCAGTGGCTACTATATAACAAATAATTATTCCAATTAAAAGTGCCATGCCTTTAATTTTAATCTACTTGTCAATGTTTCTGGGCTACAAAGTAAACTTCAAAGCTTATTGAAGTTCCAAATATTTCTAAATCTTTTCTCTTTCTGTTTAGAACTATACGTATACCTTGTGACTGTTTATTACAAGATTCCATTACTGTAACAGTAGTAAGATGCATCACACATGATCTTACATAATATTAGTTATGGTTCTCTTAAAATCATTTGCCATACCTTGTGCATATAGCTATCTTGTCTGGATCATGTATAAATGGGCATGTATCTTGTTTTCGGCATTTTCCTATAATTATGGTGCAAATATTTGCAAATAAGAGAATGATAATTGATTAACTGATAATTTCCAGTATTTACAGAAGATTAATACTTCAATGAGCCAAGCATAAAAATGTAGATGAAGGTACAACTTTAATTCAAAAGAGAAGTTAAGCTTTCATAATTTTACATATTATATATATCAGTAGGCCTACATGTGCACACCTTGCAACAAAGGGAAACAAATAAAATTTATTACAATGATTTACCAAATTTCCCAACCAAAACAGGCCAAATTTTATAATTAATGTATAAAAGGGAAAGCCGATCAATGCACCAGCTCACTATTTAAAGTTGCAGACAAAGTTTTGATAAAACAATTGAGAATTCCTAAATTCTTACAGATTATCAAGAGAGAAACACAGTGACATACCAAAGCGATTGTAGTATTTACAGTATTGTCCATTTTCTGCTTTTTTTCCTTTGAATCGAGTAAGTTGCATGATACTTCGTCTTAGCAAGTGACTAGAAGAAAGAAAAGGATAAAACATTCTAGACGTTTTACTCTGTGCAGAACTGTGCAAAAGGTCACATGAGTGGACATATGATACTAGATGATTAACAGGAAAAGCTGTTAAAGAAATAAAAAAATTAAGTGATATATGTTCAGAAAAATTTTGGAACTAAATAATAAAACAAATACGACATTAAAATAGAAATAAAATGTTTGACAGGAAAGCAAGTGCTGAACTGAGCAACAAAAATGTTATTTGATTATGCTAAGAGCTTAAGAACCACCTCCTTTACAACGAAATTTGGTTGTGGGATTGTTGATAAATAACATTCCTGAATGCCTTGTTCTAATTGTCTTAATATGAAAGACATAAAAACTGTTAATCTAACTGTTTACTACTAACCTCGCCACTTGTCTCTTCTGGTATACAAAGCCATTCAAATGTAACTTGGGCTTTTTACTTTCCATGTCATCTGAAAAATTATTATAAAAGGTAATACACTAAAACACCAAAACAGTTTAAAATGAGACAGGGAACCACCACATAGTAAGTACAGTACGGCAGAATATAACATAGAAAGTCATAGTATGCTATCACATAGTATGATATAGGATTTAAATAACAGTATAACATAATATAGTGTTGTGTAAAATGGTACTGCACAGTGTAGGGTAGCATAGAATGACAAAATATGTCATAAAGTATATGGCATGGTGTGATAAGGAATAGTATGACAGTGTGATTTAGTGGCAAAATAAAATGTCAGGATGCAATATTGTACCAATACCCAAAGTATCAATTTCCACAAATAATACAATTTTTTAACAATGTCCTTTACTTGAACAATGATCATCAGCCAACCTATAGCACAACTAAAGGAATAGAAGCAGAAGTATCAGTAGTTTTGGATACCAAAGACCACAATAAAACTAGACATTTCAAAGTTTATAAACCATTACAATGAAGAGACCTTACTATGCAGAGGCTCAGCACTGGTCAATCTCTTTAATGTTCGTCCTCTACTTGATGAGGTGAATGTCACACCTTCAACATGTATAACTGTTTGTTGTGCTTTCCACCTAGTACCTCCCTTTCCTAAACAAAAATGGATTTAAAGATGATCAGTTTGAAAGACAACAGATAAGTGAGTCTTAAAATCTAGGATGCATCTGATTATCAGTACATTATTAATAGCAATTTGTTGTAATGCTGAAAAATAAGAAAATATTTGTTCCCTGTACACTCCATCTCATTTTGATTATTGCAATTCACTTTGACCATGTAATACATAAAAATATCCCCAAAATGCAACAGAATCATGCAATAACATACAGAGAATAGATGGATGTGTAGTTATTATCAAATTAAAGAAAATGTCAAACAATGTCAGATATTAACAAAGTAATAAGTATGACTGTTGGACATGAAATTGAATATTAAATAGCAGAACACAAAAAGAGTTGGGCTACTACCAGGAACCATTGTATAATGACAGAAAGAAAAGTAAAGCTAAAGTGTTTTTCAATTAATACCTTTCGATGCTGAAAGTGTACTGTACTGTCCTACCAAACTTGAATGACTCTGTAACATGGGCAAGAGATTTTTGTTCTCATATGACAAATGATACCACAGGAGTAATCTTATTCATTTTATCACTATCTACACAAATTACTGCTTATAGTGCCCATCTATTCATAGAGCACACATAATGATGGCATCTGCCAAGAACTACCAAGAATTACCCAGGTAACAAAGGTAATTGAGTTGTTAAATTATACAACATTAGATTTAAAGACCTGGAATATGCCTAGACCTGGCACACTACTAGAGCAGATGTATCAAAATTGGAGGTCTTCCAGATGTCTGCACTAAGATTTATCCTGGGAGTTGGCTGTCTGAAGTGACTACCTAACAACAGAATCTGAGAACTTTGCTGCCACCAGGCCTTGATTGACTCTATCCTTAAAAAGAACCAGCTGGCTCAGCCATATCATGAGGATGAGTCCAGACAGCCTTTGCCATTCTATCTGGTATAACCGGAAGCCTTCCTCCTTGCAATGCACTCACAATGCCACTCAATGCACACGGGACAGACCGATTTCCAAAGACCTTGATCATCTCAATACAAATATGGCTCAGTCAACTGCCAGAACAACTTCATCATAGATCTTGCTACTGACAGGAATCAAGGGCAAAACTGCATATAGTGGGGCAGCCACAGTGCAAATGGACACCCTCTTGGGCTGTAAATCAAAAGAGTAAAAAAATCTAAGGACTGTGAATCTAATCTACATCAGGACATGTAGAAGATAGCTTTCAATTCTATAATTCCAGGTATAAAGTATCCACGGGTTTGGTCACATTAAGAAGAAGGACCAGGGTTACACAACTTAGATAAATCAAATGTTAAAAAGCTGATAACTTAAAGAGAAAGGTAGTGTAGATGAGTCATCATCATCATCATTGATCTCTTACTCCTCTTAGAGAATCAAGGACAACATGCTGCCAGTGTCTCCTTTCCAGGGTAGCTGTCTGGAGCTGTGGGGACATTTGTATCCAAACTTTGATGTTGTCCAACCAACTTGCTGATGGTCTGCCTCTTGGTCTCTGTCTTTCAAGCCTTCCTTGTATGAGAAGCATTTCAAGACTATTGGTCTGCTTTGTCACATGTCCAAAATATTTCGATTTTCTCTCCTTGACCATTGTTGTTAGCTGCCTGTTGATGTTTAGTTGCTGCAAGATGAAGCTGTTTGTGCTGTGGTCAGCGTAGGGTATTCGCAACAAGTCTGTAACACCACATTTCAAATGCTTTGTCTCTTCATATCCCTTTGCTTAACAGTCCAAGCCTCACAGCCATGCAGCACAATAGGAAGGATCAGTGTCTCCAGCAGCTTGGGTTTAGTGGAATTTAAAATTCCTCGGTCCCTCTAGCTGTTCTTGCCGTGGCAAGGTATATTTGGATGTCTGGTCCACTATTACAGTTGAGAAGATCTCCGCTCTAAGATAAGTGAACTGCTTTACATATTCCAGCTCAACATTATTGACTTTGATCTTGGCTCTGCCCCGATTTCTCCCTGCTGCCATCATTTTTGTCTCTTTTTGCATTCACATCCCATCCAAACTGCCTTCAGGTCATATGTACTCTGTCTAACAGCTCTTGCAGGAGAGTTTTTGATGTGCTTATGAGTGTGGTATCGTCAGCGTATCTCAGATTGTTGATTCTTCTTCCACTGATGGGCACACCATCGTGGTCCTTTATTCCCATCCTCATACTTATTTAGAGATAAGGTGAGATGATGCATCCCTGCCAAACACCTTTTCCGTTGTGTATCCAGTCTGTCATGCCATATTCCGTCTTCACATATGAAAAAAGAGGACTCATACAATGAGGCCAGGAGAGAAGTCAGATGTGCCAGAACTCCAGCATACCCTTTCTTGGCTAATGACATGAAGACTGATTGGCATTATGGCCATTCGCCTGTTTTCCACATTTTGCAGCACAGTTTTTGTAGATGAGTACAAGGTTTATATGTTATACCATGTAGCTATGTATAATTTTACAAAAAAAAAATATATATACTCACTTTATGTTGCTTATTCACTTTTACTTTCTTTGCTATTGACCTATAGATGTATTAAATCAGACAAAGAAGATAAAGAATTTTAAAGAGAGTAGAGCAGTTTTAAAGGATGCAACGGGAAGAGAAACACTGCATGTGCTTGTATTCACAGCAATCATTCATATGCACATTTAAAAGTGCTATCTTAAGTACGATTTACGCCAGAGCCAGTTTTTCAACACAGTCGTTTCATTATAAAATGAAGTGATAACTATCAGTTGACCTGTTGGATAACCATAAGAATAATAAATGTAATAATCAAATAAATGTAAATAGCCTGGACTATATACACCTGGAAAATCATAAAAAAGACATACAACCATCATCATTTTATAAGGAAAACAGTCTTACCTTGCAGATACCAATTTAGTGTCATTTAGTAACTCCTTACGATGTGTTTTATCAAAGCTAAAATACTTGTTTTTAACTTTGCAAATAGAGCCTCTTCTGTGATTCTGAAAAAGAAACATGACTTCTATCAACAGTAAATCAACAATGACATAACTAATGAGTTTAATGGTGGTAATAAATTGGTGACTTAATATACCTTGAAAAAATAACGAGGGAATGAAAACGTGATGAACCAGTGGGCAAGGTATGTTTTAACATTAAATGTGTGAGCAAGAGAATTAATAGATGATAGATAACAAGTGAGTGGATGAGTGAATATTTGACTGTGTAGTAAAATCCCAATGTTATAGTAAGGGGCAGGTGGTAAAGACCTGATGTATACCAGGTGAAGTGCTTGAAACCTCTCCTTGTGCTGACTGTACTAAACTAACAATAGTTAAATTAATAAAGGCTGTTACTAACCTATTAAAGCACACTGCTGTATTGTTTAAGTTTGTAAAGTGATGCAAAACATAGCAAATAATAAGTTGATTAAATTGCACAGGGTGCAATTTAAGATCATGTAAAGACGTCAGTTGATGTAGCCTCATGTTGATGCCTGATGGCAGTTTAGAACTTGAAAGGAGGTTTTTGACATGGGTTAGTGATGCCAATTATGGATGAGAATGTTTGTTCTAAGCGTAGACATAGGGTGATTGCAAAAGAGCACATGTAAAATAGGGATTGTAAAATAGGGATTGCTAAAACGTTTAGGCACATTCATTTGAGGAGATTGGCAGATCAGACGTGCAACACTTTCAAGAAAGTTTAGTTGATGCATTTGTACGTAAATTTGTCAAAAAATAGCTAGGATTCACTACAATTGGTGACTAAGAGAGCAGGCTTGGTAATATAAGGCAAGTCATGATACCTGCACACTTTGTACAGTTTATACAGGTATGATACCCTTCTTTGCAATTTTGCAACCTTAAGTTACAAGCCTGCAGTCACGAACAGACTACATTATCAATGCTTTAATATAATTGTTTTGAAATACTCCTTAGACATAACTTAAGGACCTTCTGTCAGTAATTAGGAAGTAAAATGGCTACATCCAGCATATCCTCATTATCAATTCCAAAAATTCATCAGCACCACGACATGCAAATAATTTTACAATAAAATATTTCAATGTATACTTTAGTGTTGCATCCTGTTAGATACAGAGAGAGAAAAGCTAATCAAAGACAAGTGTATTTGTTTAAACAAAGTTGGATGATCCTGAAAGCAATAGATCAAGCAAGTTGATGAATGTTGAGCAAGTTATACGGGTTGTACATTTGGGGAATTCACATTTGTTTTCATATGACAGTGATAGTGTTTGTAATTAACTATCAATGCTTTCTATAACTTCAAAAATGCCACAAATATTTTACTATCACACTTAAACATCTCAAGTAAAAGCCAGATGGCAAAGGACAAAGTAATCATGAGTATATCAGTAAATATGTGGATGAGTGTTATGTGAGCTAATAAGTATTGGTAGATGGTAGAGTAGGGTGAATGTTAGAGTAGGATAACATAATAAAAGAAAAAAAAACAAACAAGAATGTTGATGAGTGTTAATTATCATGTTAGTTAGTTAGTTAATCCATGAGCAAGTCCGGCTGGACAGCTGTTGGATGTCCAATCACGAACGTCTGCCTCCATTGAGCATGGTCTTGAGCAATGTCTGAGATGATGGATATAGGATCCCTTTGCCAGTGGGCTCCATAGGCAGGTTTCAGTTGGTGTTCTAAGTCCTTCAGAACAAGTCCACTCCAGGTCTTCTTCGGAGCAAAGTCCACTCCAGGTCTTCTTCGGAGCAGTACGAGAACACTTCCACCTTACAGGGGGAGGCTCCTTCCAGGATCATTTGCAGAGTCTGTTGTCGGTCATTTGAGCTATGTGACCGAGCCAATGCAGTCGATTTTTCTTCAGCACCTCAGCAATTTTTGGCTGCCTACAGCAGCAATGTGAGTTACTAAGCAAATGCATTAAAGAGTATGAGTTAATTTGTGAGTATGTTAGTGAGTTACTTAGTGTTCAGGAGCAAGTAAGTAATGTGGATGAGTAAGTGAAGTGCATGACAAAACCAAGAGAGAGAGGAAACAACAATGTAAACGAGCAAGAGTGAGAAAGACTGAGTTAATGCAAGTGAATGACTGTGTGAATTAATAAGTTAATTTACAAAATTCATAAAATATGAACTTTGTGTGTATAATCATAAACTTACATGGTGATTACAAGAGAAAAGAAGTTTTGTGTCATCTCCACATTCTACTCAATTTTTCATATAATATTCATATCTTACCTTTGGCACTTTGTATAGCAATTTGTACTTCCCATTCTTTATAAAACAAGTCCTTCTCAAACGAAAATTTCCTTTTTTGAAATCGCTATTCTTCCATGTAAGCACCTTTTTATTAACAATTCTGTGTTTGCTTATTGTAGCATAATTTCTTTTCATTGGGCTCCCTCTAGATAAAGTGTTTTTATTCTCTAAATAACCTTTACTAGAGAATGATGAAAATGGCTGTCTGATTGTTGGTGAATCAAACAGCTTCAGTCCTTTTGAATGAGATATCCATTTGTTTTTACTGCTTTGTAATGAGGGATCTGACTTAGTCCAAGTAAGTGATCTTTGGTTGTGTGAGCTCCACTTTTGTTCCTTTTGTTTTACAGATGAAAGAGTCATTGGTGATTTTACACTACAACCCCTAATCACAAGATTAGATTGTGAATTTTGATTTATTGAATTTTTTGATTCACCTGTTGCATGAAAACTTTGTGACAGAGCTTGACCTTGTACTTTAGGCACCATATCATTTTTTATGTCCATGGACATGATAGATCTATGACTATGTTTATTTTTCATTGTTGCCTGCCTTTCAGCCAGTGGAATATATGTAAATGACTTATTATGCTTACTAATGGTTGACGCTTGCCTTCTACTGTCTAGTTTGAAAGGATCCCTTTTATTATATCCCATTGAGTTACATTCTCCAAAGTGTACACTAAAACTTTTTTTAATTCTGTCCTTCTGTAATTCTGAAAGGGATGGTGATGACTGGCTTCTTTTCCAATGATACATTGTTGGAAATCTAACTGGCAACTCCCCTGCACCAACTCTTTCACAAGTAAGAGTCGAAGCCTGAGCTTTTAATTCCTTAAGCATTATCGGTGAACTGTTATCACAGTTACTACCAGTTTCAGTTTTTCTTTTGAATAATGAACTGCAAAATAAATAATGAACAAGCAATATGAGCTAAAAAATGAAATAAAACGATGTTTGTGATAACAATATATATTGAATGCAGTTAGATACATCTTCACTTATACTTCAGGGCTGTAACTAAACGAGATGCTTACTGTTTATTCAACATAAATTTGCTCAGTGCTTCTATTTGTATCATGCAGTAAGGTATCTTCTCGAATAAAACTTTCAAAGTTTATGCTAGCACAAAACTTCAAAATTATATAGCCCTCATACTACAGAATCACATCAAAGATGAGATGAGAAAACTGCAAAGATTATGCTTTACATATAATACAGATCCAAGGTATTAACAAGTAAATATCAAAGTAGTCATTCATACTTGTCAGAAACTAGGCTATAATAATAATAATAATAATAATAATAATAATAATAATATATGGCAAATAAAATAGAGTAAGGAGTAGAGAATCACACAATATCGACACATACAAAATTTGAATAACATACTATCCAAAAAACTTAATGAATCAGAAGCAAAAAGTCTCACAACCAAAGACAGGATTAGTATCAAAGCTTACCCATTTGATGCCTGTGGTGGATTTATAGTTCCTTCAGGTGAGTTCTGTCGTTTCTTCAAATTGACTAGGAGACCTTCAAAAGTAATAACACATCAACTGATAGACGAAGACAATCATAATATCTGCGGGTGCTGGGTACACATGATCCTTGTTCTATCTTCTGTCCAATTACATACAAAAAGCTCTATTGAAAACTCATTAAATATAACACTAAATTCAGGAGAGAGGAGCATAAAAATGGACCATAATTAAAGGTGTTATAAAAATATTATAGGCATAAATCAAATTGTCAAACGATACCTTCTTTCTCTGTACAGCATTGGGGATTAATTGGAATCAATAAAGGAAGAGTATTCCAGCCAAGCTAAACTACAAATATCTAAATGGTTGATATATATCGATATATAGTAGTTTTTTCAGGGTTCAGTATTCTACAACTTTATCATTATCTTTAGAGTCTGGTTGCACGGGTATGCTTCTATAGATTTTCACACAGTAAAGTTGACATACAAGTCTACGTCAGCTTTCCTTTTATGCTGCCGAGCTTAATAATAATATATTGACTTACATGCTTAACATTTACAATATGGTTGTTGAAATGCTTGAATTTAAGTTGTTTAGTCAGGGTTGCTCTCAAAGATCGAATAATGTGAACGTATGCTTGCACAAGTACCTCAACGAAGTAGGAACGCAAAGAAGGAAATTGGCTGCCTTTCAAAAACTTACTTGACAGCGATTTAAGTTTAAGCTTTAATGTTTCCTTTTCATCTCCTGGATCCATTGTATTTCGCCAGTTATCACCATTTGTATAATGCACTATAGTACAGTTTGCGCGATTGTCTGTTAATGATCTACATATATTTGTGGTGATTTCAAGATATTTCCGTGGTTAAGATAGCTGTATGCTATAATTTCACTAGGCGCTCGTCGTTTACAAAACAAATGAAAACAGCGAACTCGTTCCGAAAATACAATTGTCATATGATTAGCAATAAAAACGAAGTACACAAATGAAACCATGGCTCCCTGTGCTCGTTCTATGTCGGCCATAGGTCTATGAGGACTGCATATTAATGCTCTATGAAGTCTATGATGTTAACATGTCAACCAGCGTCGTTTTATTACATTTTTTCAGGGTAAAAACAATAATAGCGGCAGCCCCCCTTTATTGCACGGAGATCCTGGACGGTGTTACCGCACAGGCAGCCAAATAGCAACTGCCAGCATGCATGCAATCATTCCAGCTCTCATAAGCAAGGATCGTGCGCACATCTGCTGATCAAAACACCAAAAGCAAGGTTGGGGATACAAAAAGGAAGAAACTCTTATACAGGGACAAATATACCTCTTAATAAGCAAGTAAAAGTACCCTTAACTTTGAAGCTCGATCATTTTCAAAGAAAAAACAAGAAACCAAAGAAATGTAGACTTTGGGGGCTATTTACGCATTTAACGAAGCATACTTCACCAAACACAGCTTTTTCATTACTTCCTTTATTGCATGTTATTTTAAGAGATGAGGCATGGCTCTTGCATTAATCGGACCATTGCAGAGGATTGGACTGGAATTGGATCAACATGCTCCAAAGATGTTGTATTTAAAACGTATTTAGATTATTATGCATACATAGTTTTTAAGCATACTGCTGCTTAGTGACTCCTATGTACAATGCCGTGCAAACGATTTTGCAGACGAATCCTGCAACAATGTGTTGATGGCATCCCATCAAACCCCTGCCACAAGGGTAGATAATTTGGGTTTTTTGGTTGTTTGCTCTTTTCTTTTTACTTCCTTGGAAAAAAGTGCAAAGACATTCCATGCTGGGGCCATTTCTTACCTTCATGATCATAACCTTGATTTTGCTACCTTCTCTCTGCCTGCATTTCTGCCTCCTTACTCTTATATTTTTCTTAAGTAGCTAAGTAGCCACATACTAGCTTTTTATTAATTAGTAACTGGGTGTATAGTTGGGTAGTTAAATATATAGGGGTCCATCTCGCTACCTCCTGGTAGGTGTATATTCTTTAATTCTTTCCTGCTCTCCCTCTTTAGTCCCTTCTCTACACCAACCTATTCCACGACCCATACTACCCACTAAGCCTCCTACCAACATGCATTGCATGCACCTCTCGCTATTTGAATTTTGTGAATTTTTTTCAATTACTCTCAAAAGCAAATAGTTATATACCTTGTGGGACAGGAAGGTGGTTTTGCAAATTTATGCAAATGGCACTTTTGTGTTCATAATGTAAGCAGGTGAGCTTAAGGTGAGCTGGTCAATAGAGGGTGAAAGAGTGCAGAAAAAGGGAAGAGAGAAGAAAAGGAGCAACATTGGTGGACAACATCAGTGAATATTAGTGGAATGTTAGTTGCTTACAGCAGCACATGGAAATGCAGTCTTGTATTGACTTGTATTGACTTGAATTGTGCCCAGAGCTCCAATGAGGCTCCGGAGTTAATTATCGTCGATTGTACTAATAATTTTTAATTATTAAAGCATGTCACATATGCTATGTTTGTTGTAATACTCACTCTGCTAGTCTAGTTCCTGACGACTGTCGCCGAGTAAAAGCATGATCAAACATTGACACACTCTGTTTGCATCAGCATGAGACAGCTGTCTGACTAAGATATCAGCAAATATTTTTTTCTGCAGTTAAGTATTAGAAAAGCAAAAGGTGTGCGATAAAATATTTAAAATCTGTGCTGCATGGCAAGGTTAAAATATATTTTCTATATTTTGACCTATTGATCAACACAGCAATGTGATGTTTAAATTTTTCTGTTGACTCGTCTAAATATTAAGCTGTCCTAAGTCTCTGAGGTGTGGCAGTCGTTTTTATGTCCTAGAGACTACTGTTTCCTCCTCTTGGAAGCTATAGCCCTAAATGAGAACCGTTGGCACTCTTCTTCTTGCTCTTTGTGCTTAAAGAAGAATTTGAGGCTGATATTCTGTGGGGTGCCACTCGGCTGCAGACGTGACTGGCCAGTAACCACTTTGGCACCTTGGTACTGCTCTTTACCACTTGTCACTATTGTTGCTGATGGACTATAAGCCCATCAGTCCCCACACATCGTTTTGCCGGTTAGCCGAAACCGTTGCCCAGGGTTACCTGTCATGGTGCCTTCATGACTACCTGGAGGTAGATGTGTGAGTTGAGTGTTGTGTGGAGACCAAAGAGCTGAACTACTCTGAGAGTGGGGCTGCTCATACTCAGAGGTACTACCCCGATGCAGACACTCCTAAATACCCCACTGTTTCATACGTTTCTTAAAGGCCAGCATAGATGATGCGGTTTTTTTCATGTGTCCGACTCACGAGTCAAAGTTGAACGAGTCAAAGCGGTTAGATGGTACATTTTTGACTCACGAGTCAACCTCGCACCAAATCAAAACCTTTGTAAATATCCGCAAAAATCATTTCACGAAAAAGAACAGATTCGAGAAATAAGATGACTGAAAAAGAATTTTAACGGTAGGAAAATTAAGTGAACATTTGCGAGAAAAAAAGAAGATGCTGGATCAAAAATGAGATTGTGTGTCGGGAGCGACGCAACCATTTACTGCTGAAGGAGCTAACAGTGTGAAGATTCACGCAGTTTTGACATTTTTTGCAATTATTCATGCAATCGGGTTTAATGAGCTGCTAGAATAAGTAGCCTAAAAATTTGAAACAGTAGCCCTTGAATGATTAAAGCAAAAACGAGAGAGAATCGATATCACGAGACTTTTATTGATGACAACCAAAACATATGAAGCACGTGATTGATTCAGTTTGCCTGATTAGTCAAAAGACTTAATCTTCTGTGCATTGTCACAGGAAAACAGTTCAGTTCATCGTTCAGTTACAGGATGCAATTTTCTCTTCTGAGTCAGACGCATGAAAGTACACATCGTGTATACTGGCCTTAAAACCATTTTATTTCTTATAATGTCAATTGTTGATCGATGTATTGAAACCTATGTAGTACTTTGTGTATGCTACATCATGTACATGTTATAACATAAAAACATTAATCTGGATTTTGACTACTGTTGCAATTTTTACAGACATCTTGTTTTTGAACTTTTCGTTTATTTGTCTGCTCATAACTATTGGTAAAGCATAGGGCCCATCCATGAGGTGCTCAATTTTCTCATTTCTGTTGTTGCACTTATCCTTACTGTCACCATAAATTGAATTTTCCTACAAATACACGCAAAATATCGAGGGTAGCGTTTTATCAAATGAACTAGATAGTGCGACTGCCGCTTTACTGACTATTATTTATAACAGATCAATCTTTTTGTGGTACAAAAGTTAAAAATCGCCTTGAATATTTGCGACATCGCGCTAAAGGCTTTTTTCGTCTTATACCCATTGTTTTGATCAATGTTTTTATGAAACGGTTGCCATATACAGGGCTTATGTCGAACGACGGACTCTCACAAGCTGAAGAATACACAGAAGTATAGCAGTAAACTTGTCATGATTTGGAAATGGAGTTGGATAAAATAGCTAATTTGTGCCCAAGCCCCTTTCCACTGTGTCCTTTGTTTTGCTCCAGCTCCTTACCAATAGTTCCTTTTGAGCAATGGCTTTACCTTTGTAGAAACAAGAAATTTAAAGAGCGAATAGCCTAGTCTTATAGGCGGTAAAAATGGACCTAAGACGGTTGCATGTTACTCCAGTCACTATGCTTATTGAACCCCCATGGAATATGTGACAGGAATTTTATGTAAACATCTGAGATGGTTGGTGTTTGGCATTTTACTTTGTGCTTGTTATTGACTTCCAACCTTGGACTTGGTCGCGGAAATGGAAATAACATTGAGAACAGTCCTGTGCCAGAGGGGGACCGATTTGAATATGCAACATCAGTCGTTAAAAATGGTGAGTTTTAAATGTTTTATTTACGCACCCGAAGTTTACCGGTAATTGGGACCCGACGCAGATCTTGTTCTGAGTGACTATTTCTATGTTTATGAAAGTTTTCATGGCAAACAGATCCGATGTCTGTCGGGAAATGGGTGATATTATTGTTTGTCACGTAAATTGACACCATTACACATTATCTGATTAAAAACCTGAGTTGGCTACCTTCTCAGTTATATCTAAACTTGCAGTAGAGCGGTAACAACACGTGTAATTATGTTACTGCTTTGATTGGTAAACATTGGCTCTATAAACTATGTTGCGTTACCCATGGCTTACATTTGTTCTCTTTGACATGGATTAACTTCTCCTGCTATCGTGATCTTGGCACGCAATGATTATTTGTATCCTTGTATGAGCAGAAAGTTGAGAAACGAACAGATATGGGCAATTTTTTATATTAAAACAACTTCCTGAGACCCGAAGCATGCGCTTAATCATCTATAAGAAGGAAGTCACCAGCCATCTTCGGATGTACAGCACGAAGCCAGCACATTGCTGTAGCACGTGTCTATTCTACGAGGCAATGTTAATGAACCTACCGAAAATCCCTTGTTTGTTATTAGGGTAATGGCCGTACCAGAATGAACATCTCGATTTTCAATGTCATCAAAAAGTAGGTGATATGGCGTCAATCGCATACAATGGGTTTAGAAGATTCTTTTCAAGAACCTGAGGCACTTCGAGCATACAGACAGAGACAGACTGACAGACAATATACATTGATCAACAGACAGAGATACACAGCCAGATAGACATACAGAGGAAGATAGATAGATATTTTAACTAGATGG
>JANTCA010058400.1:1780-38693 GCA_024741275.1 Chironex yamaguchii
TTGGCTGCCCCCCCCCCCCCCCCCCCACTGTATTGTGCACCCATTCCCCTCCATTCTCAGACTCTCAAACGCAATAAACACACCAAGCACCCCAATATTCCCGCTCTCTACTAAATGCTAGCGATGGGAACGTTTTCGAAAGATTTTTGCCGAGAAAATGCTTTGTTGTCTAGTACTTCATGATTTTCAGCTGATTTTCCTTTTAAGAAACTGGATATTCATCCTTTTTCGGTATCCCTCCATCTTTATAATGTCTGAAAGCGGGACTCTGTGGAGCAAGCATTCTAACAACATCAAATAGTATTTTGATAGCTTCTCTGTTTTGAATGATATGTTTTGCTTTTGTATTTTTCAAAGCCTTAATTCTTTGTTTAACATAAGATTAATGCCCAGTGCTGCACTGTGGGTTTAGAATGCAAAATGCTTCTCTAGCTTTCCGGATTTTCCTATGCTTTTCATCATGTGCCATTTTCTCACACCCCTTCTGCTCCATGCGTTTTCTGACTTTTCCTGCTCCGGGCCACAAAGAAAAAGGGACAGACGTAACAAATAGCTGCATCACTGACTAAACTATAATGATTCTCCCAATTACTGTCTGAGCTATTGCACCAATCATAGTTGAGCTGTCAAGCCTTGTACATTCAAACGTTTTCTTGTCTGCAAATGATAGAATTGCAGCCAACTGGAGCCTTGTCGTCTCAGTTGCTAGGTCACTGATACTAGCTTTGTCAAACCTAGATAAGGTTTTTGATGCCAATTGTGTTTTAGGATAAATTCCTTTGATGCAGTAGGCTTTCGCAGTTGTTTTGATTACATTGTCTTTGAATGTCGGGTAGGCATGTTTCACCAGGTTCCATCAACTTATACACAGATTGTGGTGATTCGGTAGGTTTACTTTTCCTATCACTCTGTTTTGGTTACCACTTTCGAATTCTTTCAACAACATCACAGGCTTTGATTCCATTCTGATTCTTAGAATGTACGAGATACTCGATATACAGAGACTAATTTGAAGTTTTCGATGCGATGATTATCTAAGAATGAATAAATGTAAAAGCACAGCAAATATAACAAGGAAACAAAACAGCAGGAAAATAACAAAACATAGGGATGATACATGGGGTATCTACAACCCAGCCAAGTATAATATTAACATTATATTGGTCGTTTGCCTTCCTCACTGGTGTATCCCATTGTAACTGGGCTTCAGCAACACAAGCCCAATTTACATTCTAAGGTCTCCTTTTCTAACCATAAGGAAGTCTATGCATGCAAGATGAAGCCATTTAGTGATCTTAATAAACCTCCACATATGTAAAGTCTTGACAACTTTGACGTTCTAAATCATACTTTTTACCCCTCTTATGTATTGACTGAACGTTTACATTGACTTTAAACTGATTGTCAACTCCACTGTAAGCTCAAGGGAATCAGGGTTTCATATCGTTGTAACTGGAGGTTTAGTATACTTGCATTAAGACTGCAAATTGTTCTGAGTAACTATATATTTCTACACAATCGCTGTCATCACTGAGAACCTTGAAAGGAACCACCTGAAGGGAGACTCTTATTCTCCATATCACTCAAGCCTTGCTATTGTTGTATGTTTTGTCCAAGGTAGCGCGCAAAACGAAGAAAACCCCAATGAATCTAGATGTATGTAAACCATTTACAACAACAATGTAATATTTAATAGCCTTGACAACTGTAACATAATTGACGACGATCTTTCAATCCTAAATTGCGGAACTCCCTTTCACATGACCCTCAATCTTCTCCCTCTAACACTTTATCGAAAAAACAAATAGGGTACTGTTGACAATATTGACCACAGTTACTACCAATTCAGTTAATGATGCTTAAAACCATTTCAACACTATGCTTGAACACCAACAAACGCAATTTGCCTAGTAAAGTATTCTTGCTCCAAGCTCTTGCAAATATTTGATTTATCGATATCTGCAGTTAAGAATATCTTATCTTATGATTCTAATAGCTTGTGAGCAGGTTACACTACAAATGGGGTTCCGTTGGTATAAGTTTCAGATTTCTTGCATGCAAAGTAAACAGCCAGTAACACAGAATACTTTCGTTCTGTGTTAGACAATGTTCTACCAGTAACTCTTTACCTGCAACAGAATGCCTTCGTTCTGTGTTAGACAATGTTCTAGCAGTAACTCTATCTGTGGCAGAATACTTTTGTTCTGCATTAGACAATGTTCTACCCCCAAAATGAATCGGCAGCAGTTCTCTATTGACTTCTTGAGATAGCACAAATCCAGTGTCGGTATCACACAAGCATCAGAGATCATTATGAATTGCTTACTAAAGTCTGGATATACCAATAACCGGGCAGTTTTCAAGTTGTTTTTAAGGGCATTGAATGCCACTTCACACTGGTCAGCTCTTCATAAAAGTACATTTAGAGATGTTAATCTTCATAAGCTTCAGCCAATTTATTCAGTGCTTGAGATACTTGCTGCATATGAAAGCTCATGTCTTTGCTATACACTAGAGTATCTTCAAAGTAGCATGTAATAATAATCTGGTCAGTTTATTTCAGTACTTTCCTCATCAAAGCAAATACGCCTATCAGACTAAAAGGTAACTTTTTCCGTTGATATTTGACATCAGGTGTGACAAAGGCTGTTTTCTCACAGTCATCTGGGTTACCTGTAATCTTATGGTAATCACTTTTCAAATCCAACACTGTAAAGAACCTTGCTTCGTGCAGCTTATCCAGTAGCTCTGCGAGTCATTGGCTTAGCCTAAGGTAATAATATTTTCACTTTCCATTTCTGCAAAGCAAACACGTATAGTCTTCATCTAAAAAGTCTGCATCATAATCAATATTTTTACAGAAAAAGTGAAACCATTTTTACAAATAGAACAGTCCACATTTAACCAATGATGGTATTTATGTCATAATACAATAATGGGCACTGCATAATTCATCATCGCTTTCAGCTTCCTCATCACTTACTTCTTCATGAGATTGAATACTGGCTACATTAGGTTGCAATCCACTCGTTTCATTTTGATCTGAACCAGTTCCTATAGCTTCATATGTTGAAATCATGGAGGCGGCATCTGTTTCAAAAAATTTGGTGATTGAACAAGAGATGCTGCTTTGGCGCTTTTTACCGTCAACTTTTCGTGAAACCCACGACTATAGCTTGGCTGTCTAAATAAAAGGACTGTATCCACTCTGAGAATCAACAAACGTTCATTCCAATCAAAAATTTTGATTCTTACTTGATTTAAACTCGTATTTATATGTACAAATTGGAAGGTTAAAAGGGAAATTACATAATGGTTATTATTAAAAAGTGTATTTTTACCGTACCTGTAGCATGACATTGCAAGAAATTCCTCTCACCAACGCAAACACAGGAACTCACGTGCTTAGACAAATTTCTCAAGTAAAGGGCATAGTCATTATTATGTGGGTAGCTAATTTGTCCTAAAATGATCATATTTCCCACATGCTCCTCTTGAATTGTTGAGTTCTTATCAATAATTATTTTAATAATAAAGTAAAAATTACATCAATTGTCATTAGCCTGATCATGAATCAACCATCGTGCTGTAGCAGCTGCTCCTCTCTTAGATCGTCTGTTTTCTTGAATAATTCCCTCTGTGTCTTGAACTTTGGTCCCTTTGTCATTAGCTCTGATCTCCATTGGGTAAATGGTTTGTAAAGGGCGTGGTATTTGTTGAATACATCAAGGGTAGCTCCTCTGGTAATTCCATCTTTTCCCTTGATACATTGGTTGACTCTGCCTAGTTTCCACAGTCCACGATGAACTGTTTTATCTTCAGTAATAACAACATCTCCTTCTTTAATACTAGAATGAAACTTGTTTCCAGTCTGCATGTTGTGGTGCTCTCTTAGACTTAGTAAATAGTCATCTTGCCAGCTCCTCCAGATGCATCGTAATTTGTCATTGAGACATTTACTTCTTCAGGTAACTCACTCACTCTCACTCATCAGGCATGCGGATGACATGTCCAGCCCATCTGAGACGGTGAGCTTGCAAAAGACTACCGTCAAGACCTCGTATATGAATGTTTATGTGATCAAAAATATGTCTTAACTGACTTACATTTTCATTTGGGCTTTCCCTCAGTCTCAAAAGCGCCTCCATATGGGATCTTATGATCTGCTGCTTGTGTCCGAATCGCTCCTTTAAAAATTCTTTGGAATGTTCGTAATTATTTTCGATAATTTCCAATCCTTCTATGGCTCTAAACGCTGTGCCTTCCAGAACATTGATCAAATAATTAAATTTATCCACAGGCGATAAACTCTCATTTTTATCAATAGATCTGTCAAAGCTCTTCCAAAAAGCATAGAATCTCGTAATTTCTCCATTGAACTGTGGTAGTGTGATCTTTGGTAGTCTGATGCCGATATTCTGTCCTGATCCACTGGAAACTGCTGACGTGTTTTGTTGCCTTCCTTGAAAATCAACAGGTACGCTGAATGATGAACTTGTTGCCAGTCCAGTACTGCAATTTGAAACTGCGTCACTACTTTCTCCTCTCACTCCTTTCTTCAGGAATGCATCTATTTTATGTAACGTTTCTGTTATGCCTGTAGTCAACTCAGACGATTCTTCTACTGTCCACCTCGATCTGTAAGAAGGTTTTTATTAGATCTTCAACCAAAAGGTACTTGTACAATCTGGCTCTCAAACGTGTTGTACAGCAAAGGGTTAAGTGCTGGACCCACATGAAGTGTGTCGTTCTGTGAGTGGTCACTTTTCCTCTTCTTTGCTGATGCAGCAAATGCAATCCGCACGTTTGTTGTCTCTGCATCACGTCTAACAACTGGGTGATGTGAGATGCATGTCACTCGCAAGCCGGTAGGTACTGTTGGAGCTCTTCAATAACTCCTTCATCTAGCTGGTCTTCCATTCTCTTCACATATGCTTCCTTGACATATTGGTCCTTTTGCAACTTTTGTAGTTGAGTTTTGAGTTGTCATTCTGCTATGTCTCTATTATCCTGAAGATTAAACTTCCCTTCTTGCCAGGGCAGCTTCACTGAGTATCGTTCTCCAGTCCATTTGATTTCATCAGTAAATGCCTCATGAACAGCATTTTCCTCCTTTGTTCATAGTGTCTCCATGTCCCAGAGTCGATCTAGATCTTTTCATACTGAGGGCACTTCTCCAACAGTGATGTTAACAGGCTGTCTCTGGGAAGTGGGTTCCATTGTAGGGCCAATTGGATCACCTGGGTTGCCTCTCCTGATTTCTCTGGTTAGTATCTCTGGCAGATTTTCAGGTCCAATTGGCAAATCGATGGGAAGCGTATCTTGTAATGTTTCGTCATTAAATTCCAACTCCCTCAGATGGCTATAATTTTTCTGTATCACCATCACCTTTGGATTGGAGACTTCAGAGGTGACTGGTAATGTTCGTGCAGCAATAATCTTACTAAATTACCCATCCCTGCTCTCCAACATAACGTGGCATAGCCCAGAACAAGTAGTTTGTCTCTCCTTCTTTACTCTCTAGATTTCAAAACTATCAATGTTGACCTTGCAACCCAATTCCTCTGTAATGAATGTGCCTCCACTAGCAGAATCGAGAAGAGCTTTTTCCCATCATTTGGATTTTTTAACCTGACTATCGCTGTCTGGTAGGAGATAGCCTCGTTATGATTGAAAATAAGTGGCTTTGCTTTTTCCTACTTGTCACAAATGCTGACGTGATGTTCCAACTCACCACACTTAGCACAATATCTCTTGCTGCAACACTCTCGTATCCTGTGACCTCTAACTAGGCATGAGAAGCAACGCCTGTATTTTTGCAGCAATTTCTTTCTCTATTCAATTGCTTGCACTTTACTGCAATTGTTGGATTTGTGCTTCTCAAGGCAGTATACACATGCATCCCTTCCTTCATTCACAACTAATGCACCTCCTGTGGACCACGTGGTCTCCTTGGCCTGTACCTTGACGTTTTTGTCCCTCTGCCTTCTCGGTTGCACAGCATTGGTCTGTTTTTTCTGCTACATGAACAAGATCGTTCAGAAATTGTTCCAAAGTTAGAGGCTGTCAGTGATCTTCTATTTTTTCTGCAATTCTCATTCGTATTTGAAGGGGCAACTTGCTCATCAGTTTTGGCACAATTGTTTTGTAATACTCTGTTTCCCTGATACCAGATGCTTTAAGTCCCCTACGATGGGCTTCAATCATGACATAAAATGGCTTCAGGCCCTTACCATCTCGACTGTCACTTACTCCCTCTAAGCTCTTCAACGCCTTGAAGTGTGCTTCCTGTATCAAATCCTCCATTCCATATTCATCCTCTGTTAGTTTCATAGCATTTTTATGAGCTCGAGAGGTCGCACAACTGAGGCTGGAATCCAGGCAACCCTTTAAATATGCAAATTTGTCTACATCTGATACAGAACGATTCTCATGGACACTGGCCTTAAACTGCTGCTTGAACTCGTTCCATTTCATGACATCCCCAGAAAACGTCTTACGTTCAATTTTTGGCAGTTATATACGTCTTGCAACTTGTTTGCCCACTACAGTCGATTTAGTACCTTTAATAGTTTTTTCCATTTTTGAAATAGCTCCATCCATTCGACTTAAATGCATCTCGTAATCCTCAATACGATTTGCTCTCTTGACAGCGGATATCCCTGCATGGCGCATGGCAAATTTCACATCACGAATTGACCGCTAATCATTTGCTACGTCGCATCTACTTTCTTGTATTCTCTGCATCATCTTCGTACGTCATCGACAGATAATAATGCTTTCTACACTAAATCAATTACCATTTTCAACTCATCTTTTGCTTCTTCTAGCCAGTCTAGAACATTTTCCTATGCCCTGACCACTGTCTCTCATCCTATGAAACTGGCGGTTCTTCCATAGTTGAGGTTGAATCTAACCTCACAATAAGCTCCATTAGTATCCATCTGGTAAAATCTGGCTGGGTGGATCATGTTTCGTGAAACCTATGACTGTAGCTCGCCTATCTAAATAAGAGGACTGTATCCACTCTGAGAATCAACAAACTTCACTTTCATTCCAATCTGAGATTTTGATTTTTACTTGAATTAAACTCGTAGTTATATGTACAAATTGCAGGTTTAAAAAGGGAAATTACATAATGGTGATTATTAAAAAGTGTATTGTCAGCATATCTGTGCCATGATATTACAGAAATTCCTCTCACCCACGCAAACACAAGAACCCACATGCTTAGACAAATTTCTCAAGTAAAGGGCATAGTTATCATTATGTGGGAAGCTAATTTGTCAAAAAATGATCATATTTCCCATAAACCTGCATTCTTCCTTCTGGAGCTTGTGCTTGAAATGCCCCGATTCTTTTTGTCTTTGTTTAGCCGATAGTAGGTCTCGAAACACCATGGGGACTTTTGAACACCGTTGAAGACATATTGGTGCTATCGCTGCCTTGTTGTTTCAAGTGTGGAGGACGTATATAAGACCACATGATATGGAAAAGTCTTTCATTTTGTCCCATAATTTTTCTGGTGTTATCGATGAAAACCCATTTTTTAAGTTCTTCAACAAGCACCTCCAAGATGTAAGAAGAGCCCTTCCTGTCAATTTCAAGGGAACCTCGTTGCAAATTTCTGGTCAAATGATTCCTTTGATCTGTATATTTTTTACCATGTTGGATAGTCTCTTCTATCGAGGTCACTGTTGGTAGGTCATTTTCTCCAACAACTATGTCTTCATCTATAAACAAATTATCTTCCTCATTTGAGGTTAAAGTTGTAAGACCATCTGGTTTTGTATGGCAAGGGGAAGGCATAGTCTTCATATCTTGGCTTGTCATCTTCCATAAAGATGTGTCATATTTGATGATACCTGCTAACACATGAGGTACCCTACATGATTTTGTTCGTTAAATCTGCACTAAGCACAGTGAATTCATCAACATAATGGGAAGCAAGTTCTATTTTAAGTTTGACTCTGCAGTGAAGATAACGATCATTACTGTGGTCTTTATGAAGTGAATTGTCCTTGCATGGAACTCTTGCATCTCGCAGACGCAATTGTTCCCTTTCTAACAGGCTGAAATATGTATCAAATGGTTTGAATTTCCAGCCCGTGCTCCTTCAAACAGGGTATAGCAGCACACAGATGGTCTCTTGTTTCTTTTATGGATACTCCACAGCTTATGATAGTGGAACAGGAATTGAGCTTTTATGTTTATGACAATCATGACTGGAAAGTGAGTGGAAGTTGCCTTATTGCCATTTTTGGGGTACATGCGTACATGCTCTGGAAAATAAATTGAAGGCTCGGCTAAATTTGCTGCAGTAAATTGAATTAGTAAGTTGCCAATTTTGATCAGTCCCGCAACTGAGAGGGAATTTTTCGAGTTCCGTGGTTCTGTGAAATAAAATTTGTTAAAAAGACAAAGTCTTCCCACTCTTCCCTCTTTTACGTCCTTTTCTTTCGGGTTAGCAAACATTTCCATTACATAACACTGCTTCATCTTCTTATTGCGCATCACAAGGATAGGTGCTGGTGAAATGTAGGCTTTGATTCTTTCTGGATCGTTCTATTTAGTTTTCCACAACAATTTTGCATCTCGCACAATGTCTTGCTTTGTCTAAATTTTCCTTTCTATTAAATGCATTGATAAACAGCTGATGAAGACCTTCTGCATATTTGTAGATAGGCTCGTCCATAATTCATGTTGAAAGAGTGAATTGTAACAAGATTTTTTCCGGCTTTTCCTATTCTTTGTGATAATTTAAATGAGATTGCGTGAAAGTCCAAATGATCCAAAATTTCGTAGTGAATTCATGGATGTTGTCTTCCAATTCATCCGTGTCCAAAATCGACATCGGTTGTTTCTTGTTGTTGCAGTTTTTTCACTCTTAGACCGCATGTTTGCATGTGCAGTGGAACCGAGGCTGAATCAAAAGGGCACGTCTTCCGCAAATGTCCCTTACATTTGCATTTGTGACATGATGCGTCTTGATGACGGCATTGAGCATTTTAATGCTTCAAACTGCCGTAGGACCTAGATGAAATGGCCTGATGAGGACAGCATGACTTGCTTCCTCTGTTTTTTGAGACCCCATAGTGATTTGACTAGCTTTTGAGGCCAGTTTGTCAGCAATACACATACTTTATGTGGCCTTGAATGTCATATGCTTGATTCTTAGGAGATGACATTGCATTTTCCTCATTTTTGAGTAAAGGCGATCCCTTAAGGCTTGTGATAAGAAAACACAAAACTTGCAGGTAGATGAAAGGAACTATCCGAATTGTCAACTCTCGTAGAAATGAAAATGCAGACAGTTACCTCCAAGCTTTGCAGCACTGCCACAAAACCTGGGGGTAATTTGAAAACGTCCAATGCACGTTTAGCGTGAAAGAATCGATTGAATTATTCAGAGTATGAATGGTCAGAAAGTTAAGTATAGATGTATGGGAAAAGAAAGGGAACTCTTTCAAGTTATAGAATTGTTCAATAAAGTTGAAGAAAGGGCACGAAACTAGCCTCTTTTTCCAAAATACGCTACATCGTTATGTATTTTAAGGCAAACGAGTACATGTCTGGTCAATTATAAGGACCAAATTTATGTTATATCTCATACGATTGCTAGAATAATTGTAGTTAATATACAAAGGTTTTGTACAAATGCAAATGGGAAATTTTGAAAGCAGAGAAATAAGCTGTCATTTGTTGTCCGTCTTTGTTACAGATTTCACTTCTATTTATTTGTTCTCTTGTGTCACGTCGTTCGTTTACGTCAAGGTCTTTACAACTTTCCTTTTTTCAACTAGCTGCCGTGCCTGCGTAAGAGCCCGGGCAAAAGAATGCTTCCAGACATTGTTGTTGAGGTCTATGACGTAAATTATTGTGAGCCCCTTGGAGGCCAGAGAACATGGATGAGATTTGTGATTGATCCCCGTGTGTCCCTTTTTTGTCACATACAGTAGCCCTATCAAATATATGTGCACTAATTTTCCGCAGTGTTACATGTATTACCAGAATTGTACTTTAGTTCACTATTTTTAGGTGTATTTTATTGTCCATGAGCTAGGACAATCCCCGATTTGCTGAAAGGCAAGTTGCCTTCTTTAGAAACTCCTTCCAGCTGTTGAAAGGTCAGTTGCTGTCTTGACCACCTACTGGACCCTACCCCAGGTCAGTATGGCAGCTGCCTGTGACCGTGCAATGCCCCATGCTAATGGATAAGCATGTTGTTCCAGTCTCTTTATATTGGAAATTAACTATTTTATCTCCCTTTGGACCCTATTAGTTGTTGGTTTGGTTGTGTACCTTCTTCCACTTGTTTTAAAGCAAGGTTTTGCCACTGTATAGTTCATATTGTTGTCAAAGTAACAGTGCAGTTAGTTGTCAATTGAAAAGGAAAGAAGAAATGAGAAAAGATCATAGGACACAGGTACTTTAGACTGTTGTGAAATACAGGATAGGTGTGAAAACAATAAGGAAGAATCATGCGGAGAATGGCTGTCTGGAATGTTAAGGCAAAAAATGAACAGTTTTATATCCATTCCTTTGTTATCATACCGTGGTTATTTGTTTCCCAAATTGTAGCAGTGGGTAGCTTGTTTCCCGTCGTAACTAACGTGTATTGGTTTAGTAGCTTTTCTTAAGGGTAAACATCGGAAAATGGCAGTGAATCAAGAGTTCCAAAGTCAGTTTGGGAGACGAAAATTTAAACACAGCTCAAGTTCTCATGGGATGCATGGGAGGCATGGAGTAAATAGACCTGACAATCTCTGGCAGGAGTTTAAAATCATGATTTAGAAGGTTTGTCCTCAACAATGGTATTGAAAACTTGAACTCAGCATAAAACATGGGGAAAGTAACTACACAGTCGTAATTCTGCATTAGTGAGTCTAGGTGATTGTATCATCAATTTGTATGCCTGCAAAATAGGAAACTTGAAGGTGATCAACTCAGCAGAGAAAAAGGAAAGCAGAGAAAGCACTTTTATGCAAAACGTAAAAATATGAAGTCTTTGCCTGACATGTCCTTTGTGTGTGAAGCAAAAGAGGTTTAGTTTCTCTCTAGTGACCAGCAGAAAGGAGCAAAAAACGGCCAAGAAGTGGTGGAAAACGGGAGAAAGGCAGAAAACGAACGTCCGTTAACAAAATGGGGAAAAAAACCTATCCGTACATCTAAATATTACCCGACTAGCTGCCAGAGGACAGCCTGCTAAATGCCGGCTCCTGAAAATGATATCATTGTGGCGATGGGGTGACACATGATGCCCATGTTATAACCCAGGCGAACCAATCTGGGTTTTCTTTATCTGGCATATCTGATGTTGGGTAGTTTGCATATAGTATGTGCAATTCAATATCACCAGGATCATCAGAAAGACATTTTAAGTGCATTTAAGGGGCTTCCACTTTGACACTTTTGGAAGTGATGTAAGAAAGAAAATGACCCAGGTACCACCGACAAATCATACAATTTTAGTAAGTGCTGTAACTTGCAGGGTACCTAAATTAGGTATGAAAAGCATACTTTGCATACCTAATATGATATGTAATGCTGGTCATGATTATGGAGGAAAAAGCAATGCAGGCTATGAGAATGACTGGTTAGAAAATGTAGGGAGACAACCATTTAGTAAAAACAATATTAGTAAGAACGAAAATAGATCAAGTCATTTGCAGTTACATTCGAACAGCATTTTAACTTGAGTGCAAAGTAAGTATTGCAACGGAAGCTAAAAAGTTAAATTATACTGACCTCTTTGCATTAGGGAAACGCTGGGATGAAACTGAAGCCAAAGTTCATATCTTCTAGCATTCATGGCATAAACAGAAAAGGTATGACTGCACTAGGTGTTCCTATTTATCCTTAAAAGAGGCAACAATAGTGGGAGAAAACAGGTATCCATCAGTGAACGTGGTGCAAAATTTCCTCTTATTTAACAGTTGGGTAAAGGAGATGATATAAAATCAGTAAGAGCAACGTTATAAGTGAGAGAAAAGAATACGGACATTTAGCATTAATGTAGAAGGAAGTTAGGGTTTCCAGAAAGAGCAGGAACCAAAAAAATACAGTGTACAATTACTTTGCACATGAAGTCCTACACACTAAGGACTGGAAGTGATACTGAGCAGTTCAATGGGATGACTTGTTCCCTGTCGTACCTTGTTCATTTTCTTGTACATTTGTACCATTTAACAGCTCTTTTGTTGCCTTTGATATATTTGTAAATAAAATTTCCAAATCATAAACTTGGAAAAAAGGAGAGCCCAAGGAAATGCCTATATCTTCTGAAAGAATTAACCCTGCTATTTAAATAATAGGCAAACATAGAAGGCAATTTGCAGTCAAAAATAAGAGTATGCGATGGTTAGTTACGCAGCTCCCAGTGGTCTATTGATAGCAAACTTAAACCACTTAATAGGTAACTATCCTAGCTACATCATAGTACAATTTGTTTCTGATTATGTAGATGGCAAAGGTACAAAACCCTCAATGATGTACAGGTACCACGTGTAACTATAGAAGTGAATAATGCTGCAAATGGGTATCTTAGCAGGGCAAGGACAGGCAAGTGTAGGTTGGGTTTGAGAGTCTCACAATGGCTAGTTCAGTATCTTGTAGTGGTTGGGTTGACGGCAAACTTGCACCATTTAACAAGTCATTATCTTAGCTACATCACAGTGCAATTTAGTTTTGATTATATGGATGGAAATAGTACAAAAACTTAAAGTGGTATTGTGACCTAAATTCTCCAGAGTTACTTTGGCTGTTACTCGCAAAACCTAAACAGTATCTACATGAAAAGGGATTCGAAAAAGCTCCATGTCCCGCTACAATCATCATTATTGCCTTAACTACATATCAGAATGCAATATAATTTCCAAGTGTTTGGAGGCATAAACAGTTCACTTTTTCGCACCCCCACTTGAACTGATTATTAACAAGTGTCAACACATAAACCAAATAACATACAAGGTTACTAACAAAAGAGATCAAGAATCATATCTGAACTTGAACAATACGATAAACTAACAGTGCCCTCTTGCACCTTTTCCGGAGCATAATGATAACGAATATCGATGTCTTTGTTTCTTGAATGGTCGACTGGAATTGCAATACTGGCTTGGGCTCCCTCAAAGGTTTTAATGGCATTTGTTTGTTGAAGTTTTAAATCGTGCAACAATCTGTGCAACTAAGTGACTTCTTGACAAGCTGAAGACGGAGCAACAACATGCTTCTGCGGTTGATAATGCCACTGACGTCTGCTTCTTGCACAACCAAGTTATTGCATCTCCTGCAAAAAAAACAAAACTGCTTGTTGACCATCTGGTGTCTTTACATCGAGCCCAATTAGGATCATAGTATGCAATTGAATCATTTTCACATTTATCATAGCAAAGTCCGAATTTTAAAGATCCTTTTAAATATATGAAAACTCGCTTTTAAGTCGTTCTAGTGTACTTCAGTCCAATCAGATGAAAATTTCGATAATACCCCCACTGAGAGCATTACGTCGGACTAGTTGCTAGCGCTAAATATAACAGCATGCCTATTGCTGATTGATGCAGCTGCTTATCTGCAAATTTATCACCTTCGACAGCTTTGCTTAAGGTTTCATTAACGTCCATAGGGGTATTTATTGGCTTACAACTATGCATGCCAAATCTCATCACAATATTTGTACCAAACTGAAACTGATTTGTAGTATGGCTAAAATTACTCTTATCATAATTTACTGAAATGGCAACTAAATAACAAATCTCACCCATGTTTTTCATCTTGAACTGATTCATGAGTTCTTGCTTCATCTTCATCATTTCTTCTTTACTTTCAGAAACAAGAATCAAGTCATCTACATAAACTAACAAGGCAACAGAACTTTTCTTATTCCTTGATTATTGATACTCTAAACTTATCAAAAATCCATGGAGTTTTGATTCCAACATCACGGTGACTGTTTAAGACCATAAATAGACTTCTTTCACTTATATACAAGTTCCTCCTGGCCTCCCTTAACAAACCTTTCTAATTGTTACATGATAAAATGCTGTTACGACATCCATTTGGTGTATTAATATTTCTTTCAGTAAAGCTACTGCTAACAAAGTTCTTATTGTTGCCATTCGTGCAACAGGTGCAATTGTCTCTTTCACAACAAATATGCTTGCTTGCGCCTGAATCAATTTTCCAGGCATCGATATCAAACATCTTTTTTCATTTGTTGTCATCCAAATGAAATCCTCTACTTGGCTTGCTGGTACGTCTTGACCAACAGCACCAGAATTCGTCTGCTCTTTGCTTGCACTCCTCTTCGGATGAGGACGACAATCCTTTGCAAAATTTCCTTTCCTCCCATATTCACAACAAGTAAAACGTTTCCCAGGAGACTTTTCCGACTTTTGCAAGTCCACTCTTAAGGCTGACTTGACTCACTTGTCCCTTACTTTTGCTTGTTTCTCTTTCCTGCTAGTTTCTCCTTCAAGTAACCATGACTGTACAAAGTCCGTTGCTAATCGTCTAGACATGGTACCAAGAGCAACTATCAGGTTCTCATAGGAATTAGGATATAGCCCACTTAGCATAATTTCGATCACATCTTGTGCTTCAATGTTGACGTCTACTGCAGCCAACTTGTCCACGAAATCCTTGATGTGATTTATATGAAGAAGGACTGACTCTCCCTCCTTCATTTCTGCTATGTACATTGCTTAACATAACCTTAATCTATGTTGTAGTGTGTTTGCTTTATGGTGGCCTTTGTTGTTCTCCCATGCCACCTTGCCATCCTTAGCATGTTTGATGAGAAACAATTGAGAATCATCTAATCCCACCCACAAACTAATCAGGGGAAAAGCCATGCCTGCTCTCAGTTGAGTAGCTTCATACTTGGAACTAGTTGGCTCTGGAATCTTCTCAGATCCATGAACTAGTTTCCAAAGTCCATTCCCTCTCAAAATGTGTTCCAATCGAAATTTCCAGCTTGCATGATTTGATGCATTTAATCTCTCAATACGAAAGTTACAAAAACTTGAAGCTTCATCCATTTTCACTCTGGGCCAATAACCTGTTAGTGTTTTAGGTGGATAGGCTGAGAGCATCCAGAAAGACGAAAAGACATAGCTACGTTTATTAAAACTTGACAATCACATAAACTGGCAAGAACTGACAAAGTATCTACATGTAAAGGTGTTCAAAACAACTCCATATCCCGCTACAATCGTCACAACACCTTAGCTACATATCTGAATGCAATATATGTTTCACAGGTTTGCAAACATAAACAGTTCACTTTTTCACCACTGTGCCTTTATTATTTCATGAAGTGGGATGAAACTTCGGCTGAGCCTCAGCCATCATGTTCTCTAAACACGGAGTTAAAAATTTGTGGGATCGGCCCGATTATTCCTTGTACGAAAGCAAAGACCTTTCAGGCAAAGGAAAGTTGCAGGCAAAGTGGAATGTAAAGTTGTTTACCAAATTAAAGTAGGACACCACAAGTTTTGTTTCTGTTTGTTTGTTGCCTTCTCTTGCTATGAAGAATCCGAAATTTGGCCACAGAGAAGCGAAAGGTCATACTTACTAATGGAGTCCTTTCGTTTTACTTCGCAGCAGGAAGGGGTCGAAAAGTCCAAAGTTACCGTCGTGTTGTATGATTTTCAGTGAGGCTGTGGCATCCTTTGTTTGTGAGATGGTGTGAAATTGGCTTGTCCCAAGATCAGAACAGAAAAGCATGAAATGCTCCCAAAATGAGCTGAAAGTGGCCAAAAAGCTCAAACATATCCTACCTGCCGGTACAAAATTGGCCTTGTTAACCCTCGGGTCTTCAAGATTTGACTCTTTCAAGGTCCCAGCAGAGTATTAACCTGGCCAGGTGTGAACTCGTTTGCATAGTCCTGTATTCTAATATAGGTTAGACTAGCTGCTGGAGAACAACTTGCAAAATGCGGGCTCCTGAGAATATTATTGTGGCAATGGCGGTGACACACAGAAAACGATAGGACCTCTTGGTGGTCAAAGCACAGCGTGAAGATGTATGTAAAAAGAAGCTCGAATAGGACAGGAGGTAGCGAATTCCAAACAGGAAGCAGAAGGTCACAGAGGGTTGCAGCGAAAGGTGGTCAATATCCGAAAACAGCAGAGAATCTCGCGGAAAAATTAGGCAGTCGACAGGTTTGAAAATCAATCTAGCTGTAAGAGAAAAGGTAAAAGTATCAACTTTAATTCGTAATGTTAGAATCAACACCTGGTTCCAACAATTCCTTTTGCTCACTTGCATGTTGTCAAAAATATTGGGGAGCAAATAGCAGTCGATTAAAAAAACAAGAAGAAAAATCCTTCCAGACTTCGAGGAAGAAGGCACTTCCAAATAGCATTCAACCGGTCCCCCAAACGGGCAAACAAACTAAACTTAAAGGGAAATTCACCCAAAAATTATCTGCATTTTTCCCCGAAGTTAGGAAAGATCACAGGATTGGAAAGAGACGGGCGTTAATGATGCGATGTAAAAGAACGGGGTCTAATCCATGCAATGGAATTGGCATGGGGAACCACGAAAAGGGCATAAAAGACAAAAGCTGCTGGCAAAGGGCTGGCCCCTCCGAGTGCTTTCCTAGTAGCAACTTGATTTGTTCTTTGCAGATTTAGAGAAAAAAGAAAGGCAGCGTAGGATAAAACACTTGACATCACGGCAAAGATAACTTGAGTGAGCAAATCACATTCATTATTGAAGAAAAGGCTTAATGTCATAAGCAGGTATTTTACTCGAGTTCATCTTGCTTGCTAGGAACATGAAACTAGTTTTGCTATTTTTGCGTTTGTATGACAATTAAAACCTAACTTCTGCTCAACACACAAGACTATCCTGTCTACTTCTTTTCCAAACTAGTGCAGAGGGCGATTAATTGATACCTCATAGGTATAAAACACATGACACCCCTAAGCATATGTCAATAAACCAAATGGGAACCAGGCTCAAAACTCATCCATATTCTTTTTCCCCAAGGGGCCCACAATGGTTTACAACGTAGACCTGAACTACAATGGATTTAAGCATTTTTTATGCCCGGGTTATTGTACAGGCATGGCAGCTAGTATGTCCTGGCATGGCAGCTAGTATGTCCTGCCATGGCAGTGATCAGTGTTAAATGCCCTATTTAGTAGACTACACGTTAGACGTAACAATTTTCACAAATATAGAGACAGGACCGTACAGGATAGTAATAGGGATATAAAGCTACATTATGACCAAACATGCAAGAGCTAAATCACCGTCTCATTAATTGTTTGTCTGTCAATTCTACTGAAAAGCTTACTACTGAAGGGCTTTTGTAGTATTAAATGGCCATCCCAGTTAACACATTTGCGTTTAGGGATTACAGAAATAATTCACAAAAAACTAACGTAATGGTCTGTAAATTTTAGAGCCGTGGGCTTAGCTCTTAGTGTTTTTTTACGTTTTCCCCTGACCATAGTAAAAGTACGGTATACATATGACGGGAAAGGTGCACAATCGGGCCTTACGAATACTAAGTGGTATTTATTAGACTTTGCTATGTAAAATACTATCCAAATATCATCAATGAGCAAGTACGTTGTCGTATCTTTAACACTGTAGTCCACAAAATACATTCAGGGTTAATAAAGTTCCTTAATGGTGAGTAGAGAGTATACATGAGCTAGATGGAGAACTTCAACAACTAGGCTATGATATACAAATTCCAGTAGTATGTCCTCTAAAAAGAAATCTGTTTGCAGCTTGAGATGTTCCTCTGAGCTTATATTCCATCAAAGCTTAATTACATTCATCTAAATCCAAAGTAATAAAATTCCCGGAAAGCAACTGCTTATATACGTTTGAGAAGTTCATCTAGAAGCCAGTAGAACTCTCCAGAACAGTACAGAATGCTATAGACCACAGTAGAACATTCTAGAAGCTTTTAGAACAAAACAGAATCAAACTTTCTAGAAGCTTCATGTAAATATTGCATCGATATTGTTTCTGCAGCACAGGGAAGGTTTCTAGAAGGTTCTAGATATACATACCATGTTCTAGAAGGTTCTAGACGTCCTTAACACCTCCCCACATAGCCTGTAGGTATTACCTTGATAGGGGAAAACGATCAGGGTGTTTCCCTTTGGTTCTGCTTGTAGACTTTTGGATCTGTCCAGGTTGCTGGTCTAGGGTCGCTGACTTTTTACTTCTTTCTTTGAGAATCTTTGCGAAACTGTAGTATCTTTGCCCTCTGGTAGTGGTTCTGTTCATCAACTGATGATGTTTTCCTGATGTCGTCTGCCGGTTCTAAATCCTCTTGAAAAGCATATCATGGCCACAATTGGTGAACATGGTGCCACCAGGTTGGATCCCAAGACAAGACACGAACATTTACTGGGCCGGTACCTTTTCACTTTGTGACAATTGCAAGTACATTAAATGCCAAGAGTTTTGACGGTTTAATTTTCGGACAAAACCTTCAAAAATTGAACCGTCTGAAAATTTAACCGTCCGAATATTTTGGTGTCCGAAAATTGTGGGGATTTATAAAGATTTTCAAAATCTAATAGGGTATCAAACTTTGAAAGCACAACCAATGTGGCGTACCAAATTTGTTATCATATACCGCAAAACATAAACAATTTCTTAATCTTGATCATCAAACAATACAATGCAATCGTCGTCCTCTTCACTGTCCGTCTCCTCCTTTTCCATACCTTCTAAAGATAAGTCGTAATTAATGTCAAAAAGTATGAGATATTATTCAAGCCAATCATCGTTTTTGTGCCTGCAAATCTAACAAATGAATTTCAGCCATTGGACTTGACAGTAAACGGTCCTGCCGTTGTTTCTTAATGGCAAATTCCAGGATTGGTATGCAGCACGGTTAGCACAACAAATTGAGTAAGGGATCAACGTCTACCCGATCGAACTCAAAACACAGCTCAGTGTAATGAAGCCAATACAAGTTCAATGGTTGATCGGTCTGTACGACTACCTCAGAAACATGGGCCCAGCTACTCGAAAAGGATTTGACATGGCTGGGATAACTGAAGCAGTTACATTAGAATTAGAAGAAGAGGATCCATTTGCAGACTTATAATTTACTACTGTATTTGTAACCTGATGAAGTTGTGTAGGAATGATCTAAATCAAGACAATGAGTTACATTCATGTATTCATTTCATTACTTTGCAAACTTAATGTTTCAGACAATTTTATGGGTACGAGAAAATGTCCGAGATTTTAGTCCGAAATTGTCCGAAATCGGTAAAAAATGTCCGAAAAATTTACGTCTGAAAATTAAACGTCCAAAATATTACCACCCGAAAATTTTGGCAGTTAATGTACCCATCTTGGATCCTTGTCACATCGAGGACCAAAGTAGGGAGGATACGCTGGATCTCCAACATTGTAACTGGTAGTGACACGAGCGACGTCTTGTGCCTGTTATTTTGTAGTCTCCTTTGCTTGCTTACCTTGGGCAATGTAAGCAGGCAGTGGCAGCAGCATATCGATCTTTGACCGTATTAACAGCTCACTTGGTGAGTATCCTGTGCTATTTGGAGTGCTGCAATACTGCATGAGAAATTCAAGTAAAGCCTTGCTGAGTGGTAAACTAGACTCTCATAGTGCCTGCTTAAACGTCTGGACAAGTCGTTCAGCTACACCATTGGTTCCAGGATGATAAGGGGTTCCAGTAAGATGTGTTATCCCTTTATCCTTGCACCAAGCCTGCAATTCTTCTGACACGAATGTCAAAGCATTGTCTATAACCAGTATGTGTGGATATCCAAAGTGTGCAAAGTCCTGCTACAATAAGACAATGGTGGCCTTTGTGGTCACTGCTTGAGTGAGATGAATGCAGGGATACTTCAAATAGGCATCAACTAGGATGAGCCAATTAAATCCCGGAATGTTAATAGCATGATGCAAGTGCAGAAGGTTTCATGGCTTCTCAGGCAGCATCCATGGGTGAATCACTGGTTTGGATGGCTTATTCTGATGCTCTGTACAAGCAGTGCAGCTTAGGCATGTTAATTCAATATCCTCAGTAGAAGTTCTTGCTAACTGCTTCATTCGTTACATGCCAAATTGTCCAAGATGGAATAGTTCCAGGACTAGATGTTATAGACAGTCAAGTATTACAACTAGGGACCCATGCACTAGGCAACCATTGACAGAGGAAAGAGATTCAGCCAATTTTCAACAGCCATGGTTCCTTTACTTATTTTTTTTTTACTTTGAGGCCAGCCTTCATGAGTGAACCATAGAACCATTGAAATAATGGGGTCCTTGATTGATTCACAGGCGAGTGATCCACGTTGTGTTGGTGAAACGTTGTTGTCAATCTTGTTTATGGTGCAAGCTATCAGTTGGTCTTCATCACTTTCATCCCCATCAAACTGGAAGTCAGGTATAATTGTTGGAAGGCGATTTAAAGTATCAGCATTGGCTTGGTTGACGGTTCTTCTGTACTCAATTGTGTAGTTGAATTGACCGAGTAGTAGTGCCCATTAAGCCAGATGGTTGGGCGCAAGTGCTGGTGTTGGTTTTCCAGGACCAAACATAGCTATTAATGGTCGGTGATCAGTAACTAAGTGGAAACACCTTCCATATAGGTACTGATAGAACTTCTTCAGACAAAACATGATGGCTAACGTTTCCATTTAGGTATGACTATAATTATGTTTTGAATCAGACAGCTTCTTGGATACATTGCAGATTGGTCGCTCACTTCCATCTGGATAGTAGTGAAATAGTACAGCACCAACTCCAACATTTGAGGCATCACATGCTAATCCAAGTGGTAAGGACGGGTTATAAGTGAATGAGGACATTTTCCAGTCTTTTAGTTGATTGAACGGGTTTGTTGATATGATCCCCAGTGCCAAGGTGTATTTTGCTTGGTCAATTCGTGTAATGGATTCGAGAACGTAGTCAGATGTGATGGAAGAAAGTTAGCATAGAATTGAACTGAGTCCAGGAATGCTTTGAGACTGGAAACATCTGTTGGTGGGGGCATGGCAAGGATGGCATCAACCTTAGGACCTTTTGCAATTTCATCTTTGGATAGTAAATGGCCAAGCTTTTCCATACATGGCTTTGCAAATTGGCATTTTTGTAGATGACAGCATAGTCTTTGTAAATTGGCAACATGATCCTCGATCCAAGATGTCATCCAACTAAATCCAGCCACTCCAGCAAGTCCGTTGGTAAGCTGATCCACGACTTGTTGAAAGTATCCTGGAGCAGACTTTATGCCTAACAGTCGTCTATTTTGCAACACAACTCCTTTATGTGTATTTAAGACAGGATTTCTTTGACTTCGCGGGCCCAGTTTGATCTGGCTGTATCTTCAAGATCAATCTTAGTAAATCCGTATCCATCTCCCAATTTGTGCATTAAGTCTTCTGGGAGAGGTAGTGGATGACGGTGCGCCTTTAGTTGTGGATTCACTTGTACGGAATAATCACCACACTTTCAAAGCTTCGGGTTCCCTTGTCCTGGCAAAGCTGCCTTACAAATGGGAGCAATGGGTGTGCAATAATTGATGAACTGGGTTGGCTCCCAAACTCCTCTGGCAATCCCAGCTTCATAAGCTTTCTTCGGGTCTTCAATAAGGGCATAAGTAACAGGCCTGGCCTTGCAGAATATTGCTTCAGCTTTAAACTCTACCTCAACATCCAGGTCTTTAAGACATCCACACTCTGGTTTCCATAGATCTGGAAATGAGTTGCAAAGTTGGCAGCATCTCTCATGTAATTTGTGATCCACTGAAAGGTGGTTGAATGCCATATGACAATCTGAATCGACTTGTTGTAAAGCTTCATCCACTGATATTTCCAACTGGCGAGTAGTAAAGTGAGCCTGGTTGTTCAAATCTGGAACTGGAGCGACTTGAAATCGGACTGAGTACTTGTCTCTTCCCACGCGAACGCTACTCCTCACAGTTGCAACAAACAGGACGTTTGTCATTACACTCTTTACTCTCTATAGCCAATAAAATTTCATTGACGTGTGCTGCCCTTTATTATTTACTTTACGGTAATTCGACCGCCGGAAATGTCATGTTAGACCACGTTTTAAAAACTTCCAGTTTTTGAGGACTTGATAATTTAGTGACTCCCAAGTCAAACTCCTTCCCAAATATTCTTAAATAAAAGTTTATATAACGGAATATTTATTTACCTCAGTTGTTTATGGCAATAGCATTGTTTTATTGCAAACAAAAATTTTGTTGTGACACAACTTTTGCCAATTTTCCCCTGGCTGTCAGTTTAAGCCAGGGTTGCTACTCACGACAAATAGCCCAAACTATTATCACAAAGAGGCTAAAAAGCCCAAACTCCTTATACATCACCATTGTACATGCGCAGTGTTTAAAAAAGTGGAAGGAGGAAAGAAAATATTTATTGCACAACATATATGATACATAAAAAGGATTTCTCATATGAATATCTCAAAAACTAAGAGCTCGTTACCTATCATCTCACATTAGCCATGCAGAGTGAGTCCAAAAAAGTTTCAACAATTCAAAATTTGCTACAATTCGGTCATATTTTATGAGCACAGTTGTGAAGTAAACACAATTAACCAAATTTAAGCATAACTACAAATTCTACAATGCAAAATATAAGCAAGGATGTATCATCTAATTGTTAGAACTCGTTATGAGCATCATACAGCTAATTTGAGCCTGTTCTAGTTACAGTTACTGAATATTAAATTATATTAAAAAATTATCTTTTCTATTTTATCAAAACATAAAAAACTGCAATGTACTCATGATAACGTATATCTAAAACTTGTAACAGGTACTTCTTTATACAAAATGCTATAGCAAACAAGAGGTCCTTAGAGAGTACAAAACAAAAGGCACTCCTTAATCTACAGTAAAACAATAAAATGAGATGAAATAAAACACACGCTTTTGCTGTTTTTATTGTTATTTTTAATTATATCTTGATAATTAATTCTTTGTTCCTAACTCGTCCTTTGTGTTCAGTTCTGGTTTTAGATCCCTGATGTACAAGGCTTCCAAAGTAAGCAAATGATCCAGACTTTTTTTGTTGTATCTATAACTTCAATATGTTGAAAACTAGCCTTTTGTTTGATACAGTTCCAGAAATGGGATTTGACTGCCGCTTTCCTTTTGTTCTTGTGGAAATACAGCTTATTGACTAGGTCTTTCAATGTATCCAAAATCAGCCTAACCATGTAACGGACTTTTGCATCCTCTGTTTGTACAGGAATCGCAAAATAGGCCTCGAGTTCTTTCCAGTTCATCAAGATATCAAATATCACTTTTCTGTGCACCAGCCAGCAAGTTTGGGAGAACGTCTGGAATCGGCGAGACACGCAAGAACTGTACATATCCTTATTTATTGTTTCAAACAGTTCTTTGTATACTTCACATCTAACGATGTTTTCGGAGAACCATTTTGGAATCTCACTTAAAAGAAATCCAGGATGCAATGGCAAGCATTCAAATGCATGTTTTATGCATAGTGCCGGGAGTGGCTAATGCACTCCATGAGCATGTAATTGGGAGATTCAGTCCTTATCCCAGACCTCACAGAATATGTTCGCCAACCATCACAGATGCATTGTCAATTGCATAGCCAACAGTCAATTAGCTGTAATCCAGCATTGTTGAGGCAATTTGTGCCTTGGTCTGCTGCATTTACAACTTGGACAAGTCCAACAAAGCATGTGATAATCTTTTCTTGCAGCCAGTACCATGCTGAACGATGCCCCCCACCAATGGTCAACAGCAACCATTGCACAATGGCATGCTTCAGCTACTGAAAGCCTGAGTTTAATTTTGTTCACTTCTTCATTATTTTTGACTGGGGTAGTCTTTTACTTGAGGAAAGAGGATTCGTCATGCTGTTGTGTTTTGCCATCTCTTCATGTTGCCTGAGATGGCTGAGCTTTGGATTCACATTGACTCTGCAGAATGTGCAGTATACATTTTCAGAGCCATTTGCTTTTTTCACCCAACTATGATTCTTCTGCCATTCTGGCTTGAATTTTCGTGTTTCATCATTATTGTACGAAATTTTCTCGGTAAAAAATTTTCTCGGAAGAAATTTTTGCGTTTGAAGTGTCCAAATTGGCAAATTTTGCGGAAACAATCTTCGCGATTGGGTTATTTCCACAGAAATTCGTCAAATATGCTTGTATTCAGACATCATATGGGCCGTATATGTCCGTATTCTGACTGACCAATCCAAATGTGCACTGCCAATGGTATATTTCGAAGAGGTATCTGTCAATTCAAGTTTTCGAAAACTTCGCAAAAAATTCCGCGAAAATTTCTTACGATAAGGTACTCAGACTCGTGGTTGATAAAGCAAAATTTTCAGCACTATTGTTAGCTTTTTCCCAGTCACACTAAGAAAGAGATTGATTCCTATTTCACAATGCCCTCTCTCTAAAACCTTATTTATACAATTTTCTAAATACCCCTCCGCATGGCAACTACTTCAAACAATGATTATCTTTTTGCTACATCGGAATACAAATATTGCTTATGAATCAATTCCAGTGTTGGCCGACATAATCTACACCTCTAAACCCTATACAGCAAAGTGGGGCTTACATAATGTGTATATGGCAAAAGGTGCAGAATTTAGACAATCATACTGCTTATGAAATTAGAAGAGGAGGCCAGTATCAATCATAACGTTAGGCTACAAGCAGGCCAATCTGGCAACCCTGGTTTAGGCCTGTACCAATGTTTACAATTTTGACTCGCGCTGGCAAACAACAAAACATATTGATTTGGATTTTTTAGCATATGCTAGAATGACAATAGGGCTACAGCATTGTGTCACATTGGTCAGGTCTTTGCAATTATTTAAAAATAGATCTATAAACTTTTGCACGTGATTGCTCCCAGATACGAACTAGATACGTATTAGGTAGGTCTTCCATATCACTTCCACACCGCGAGTCGGTAAACTTGAATCATTCAACTATCAATTCTGGACTTTTAACGTAAAATAAGAGTGCTTAGGAAGGAGAGCGATTAGATTTTTGCGTGGCCAGTTGCAATTTTGTGGAGATCATGACTGCTGTATCACAAAGGAAGAAGAGCTGCACAGTGGAACTTGCTTGCCCACAGTTGGAATTCATGGGTGATGATGTAAAATGTGAGTCTTCAGAGAAGGATAAAAGCATTAAAAATCTAATTTACATGAAATTTTAAAGAAAATAATTTTCATTTAAAAATTGCCAAACCGGACTTCTAAATTCCTCATATCATGTAGAGAAAACCTCGACAAAAACTTTCCTTTGTAATTCTGACTTTTCTGATCGTGGTTGAGCATCAACTTTTTACAGCTGTACATGAAAAAGATCATTTAAAGAGAGATCCAAATCTTTCTACTCTTTTACGATATCTATAACCAAACGGAAGTTACAAACTTGTGGTGGTTTTTATGCTGGTCCCAAAAAATACCTAGCTTGACTTACGTTCGGTGAAACATCTGTGCTACGTCCTTTGACAAGCTAACAAAAATTAATATGCAGCATACTCAGCCAGAGCAGCAAATTCGAGTACTCAAGATTTTTAGTACTCAAGAGTTTCCTTTTTAAGAAATGATGTTTTGGATTTTTTACAAAAATATCAGATGAATACAAAGATAAGTAGAGCATCACGTTAACAAAACAGTAATTATAGTCAACCTAATACATCAACGATCAATTTATCATATTGCATAATCACCACAAATACAGCGATGCCTATTCAACAATTATATGAAGTTCTTCAAATGATGTAAATTGTGACGGAACGTGAAGGAAACCACAACCAGACAACTAGCTCTAGCTGGCTGACAGGAATTTGACGAAAGAAAGGGGATTAGGACCCTAATCCTTATTCTCTGATTGGACATGAGGCAAGCAATAGCAAAATTTGTCAGCAGCTATTACATTTAATTGCAGTTTCAGGGCTTTCCAGCCAAAATCCAGGCTGTTGATAGATTTGTACATCCACGAAGTACAATGCCAGTAATCATGCTGCATGCCACAGATAAAAGTCACAACTTCTTGAAAGATGCAAATCGTATTGTAATTTGTTGTCAGTAAGTAAATTACAAATATGTAGGAATTGTTGCATTTTCTCCTTCTTTGATTATTTTACCTCGTATTTATTGTAGAACATGATGGTGAATTGGTTTGCTTTGTGATTTTGCAATTAATCTTAAATTGTATGCAAGAACTTGTTTCATGTAATTTCCTTAATATTTGATTTCACTCAGCTTCAAAATTGTATGTAGATAAATTTTACAATTCGCAGTTCTTCAATATTACTATTTTTACAGGCAACTACAGTTAAATAAGTAAATATGGCAAATTCTTGTTCACTACTACGCGTATAATTATAGAACAATATAAGCTAGAACACACTAATTGCAAATGCTATTAGAAAGGATTTGAAGTATGTCTTGCTTTCTTCTAAAAGTAGACAGAGTAAAAGAGTTTTCGGTATTCAAGGTACATCACATGGTACTTATTAGCTATTGCCCTGCAAAACAAAACTCTTGACACTTGTTCATAATTTACATCAAAAACTATACTCAATATAACTATTGGGTTAGGGTAAGGTTTAGGGTACATCTTCACAAAGGCTACAAAGCATACTCTTATGTTTGAGCGGGATAGCCAACAAGTACCCATCATGTTTTGTATTTTTCAATGACATTTTACTTGACAGTGTAAATGCCACGATGGTGAAAGACATCTACTGAGGCTATTGATGGCTTTGGTATCTTTCTGCATTCCTGTTTGCTTTTTTTATTACATTCACTGGCTAACAAATAAAACTGCTATTACAGCAAGATATATTTCTGCAATAAATGAACAAAGCCCACTGACAAGCCTTAGGCAACAGTGTGAGTGTACTCACTCTTCTTGATGTAACCACATCTCATGATTCCTTATGCTTGGCAATTCAGATAACTTGTGACTTGCCTCACATTTTTTGTGAAATGCCTGAGTGGACTCAGGTTACAATCTTAAGCTTCAAATCTGGATTTAAGACAATGTACTTTGACTCTTTACCATCAATGCTCTACTTGGCCCATCTTCAAATTATCCCCCAACTACATTTATGCTTTTCCCCATACCATGTCTCTTGAAGGTGTTTTCCTCTAATAATCGCTTTCCATCCGGTTTTTCCTTTGCTCATCCTAATCTTCCAGAACATGGATGTCTCTTGGTGTTACCTCCTTTTTATAAGTCAAAAACCTCTCATGAGACTAAAAAAGCTTCACAGAGCCAGTGATTTCCATGTTAAGCTCTTCTCATGGTATTTGCTTAGCTTGATCCTCCAGTATACTCTTGGAGGAAGCTGTGCATTGGTAGATGACCACACTGCAACATTGTTTGCCTGACCAACTAATGAGCAATTGATTGAAGGATACTATTCACTGCAAATAAGTTTAATTTCACGTAATTTTCCTTGCTGTCTGTTGATTTGCATTAGCATGTGATCAATATCACTTCCAGTTAAGTCAGTCTGGCAACCAATGTGACAATTCTGGGAGCCAGGTTCTTCTTCAATAACAGTGATGAAACTGTTACTGTTTTCTTCTTCTGGTGTGTGAAAGCGGGGTGCAGTGTTCCTTCTTCTCTTATTGTCACTTTTCATATCAATACTATCTCTGGATAACCCAAGTTGAAAAGCTCGCTTGCTTGTCAAGGTGTCACTGGGTGTTTCATAAATGGCAAATGTTGAACCTAAAGATATATAGACAGAAACATGTTCAATGTTTTTCACTTGCCAGAACATCACAATTACTATAATATATATTTTCTATATCAATGTCAAACAATAATGCTAAAATTCAATTTTGCTGTGTATAACAAATGTTAAGATGTTCTAATGTCAAATTGTTTGACACAAGGCCACATTGGACTTCCAACCATTGTACACTAATGTTGTTTGAGACCAGTGTTTTCAAAGTAAAGCATACATAGTGCAAAGAGTCCCTTAGCAACTGTCAATCTCTAAAGTTAATCTGTTTTGCCTTGTAAGTCCTGTCTTCGGGAAATGCAATTAGTACTACCTGTCCTTAACTACACTGCTACAGACCGACCAGATAAGGAGTCCTTTGGACAACAGAAGGGGGTGGGATTTTTAACTTTAAAAGGTGCTGCAAGAATTGACCAATTTTTGACTGCACTCCACTATAATACTTCAATTCTACAGTACTGTCTGATTTCTGGAAGGGACCATCTGCAGTTGTTTTAGCCTTTAAGATGCAAAATACAGTTGCAAAAAATCTCTAAATTGGTTACATTTAACACAAATAATTAACTTGTAGTATGAGAATTTTTATTTTGCTGTAAAGTTTAAGACTTTTACATTGGCTAAGGAAAATATGTTTCCAACAATAACCATTTTTAAGTACTTAACACTTATGATTGATTTTGAATATAATTATTACTTCATACAAATTTAATGCCTCCTATCTATGGACTCTACTGCTCTTAATTTCTTACAACTTCAGTTTTTGTACAATTATGCCAATCACCTTTGAATGCTTTTGGACAGGATGGCAAACAATCACACTAGCACATGCCCCCACATAAAAAAATTTGATGACATGACATCAATTGCTTGCCAAAAGCACGAACAACCTGATTTGATGATTAAAAAATTAGAAGCCATTTTCAAATAGTAACTTTTGGATTTAATATGGTCAATGTCTTAGTGATTATTCACAAAGATTTGAATTGGCAGACAACCAAAATTTTGACTTTTCATGTTGCCTACCTAAAGTCACTTCCCTTTCTTTCCTGGTCATTCATTTCAGCTATTACCTAAACCACTCTGGTGCATATATATGGCCCTCACATCTAATCATAGGTGTGTAGTTTTCTAATCATAAACACATGTATTTCCCACATAAACAAATGCTTTACTTTCAATTGTTAGGAGTCTTGTATGAGGACTTTAGTTTGCCCAAGTCATACAATTTCAGTTTAATACTGACAATTTCTAAAACCAACCAATGGTTTAAATAAAATTCTATGCTTTAAAAGACTTCTGTGTTTGTTTACAGACAAACTTTTAAATTTTCTCACAATGCAAAAATACTTGCTGATTACCTTTAATTGTAATAATACTACTGCTGATATTCAGGTTCTTAGCCAGTCACAATTTATACTAATGGGTGCTTGTTTGACTTAATAGGTAAAGAAAGGGCATCAAATCATATCTGTTAACGATATATCAACAAACAGTAGACTTGATGTGGTAGCAATTGATAAGCCAGGTGCTGATAATCTTTAGATCTTTGGGAGCAGAGGATAAAATGTTAAAATCTTCAAAAGAACCCTGGTGTCCCAAAGATTGTAAATGCTCCAAGATACTAGAAAAGAAGGAGCAGACTACTTTTCCCTATCACAGCAGAAAAAACAAAATGTTCTGAGGCTTTCAGATGCAAGTGGCACTTAGTTTGGCCTATGTAAGCAGCATGGCAGCTTCTACACATAAATTGGTAAATGACATGTAACCTCATGGTATTCTATCCTTGAAAGAGAAATTCTTCATGCACTGAACTGGTTAAAAAAGAAACTGAACTGTAACATTCAGAAAACATGTCTCAAAACATTTAGAATGATTATGAATATGCAAACAATGTTGACCAGTAAATGATAAACAAAAGTAAAGATTTAATTTGTGAGCTAAACTAAAAACTAATTTGGAAAACCAAACTTTGACCAAAAAAAGGTGCACGCAATGATCAATAAGCCATAAAGGATTTCTGTTACAAATCATTAAGCACTTCAGCATGAAAGTTCTGATAACTATAACATGTTAAAATATTGAAATGATAAACAATAAATAAGACCTTTCTCATAAGAAAATGGAACAAAACTAATAAAATTAGTAAAGAGACCAGTAGAAGTAGACTTGCGATATACCAGGGTTCTAAAATCATAAGAAATATGACTTGAATAAATGTCCAGACAAGGTAGTCAGTAATAATTTTCCAGTTTGTAAGTGAAGATGTTTTTGTGCTCGGAATTATGACAGTTACAAAAAGAAGAACACAATTCTAAGAGCTGAAAAGAACAGAGCAGTAATCAATATATTGTCTTCAATAAAGAGCTTTAAACTCTAAAGGACACTTATGAAGCCATTTAGCTTCCTTGGCACAAAAACTGTTAGCCAAAGTAGGACAAGGAGAGAGCTCATTGCAACACCCTCCAACTCCTCATAAAATTTACTATTAAAAAGAAAATTTCATCCTGTTACAAAAAATGATAGCATCTTAGTAAATTGTTGATGATTTGTCACAAAATAAGGAACTATTTTGAACAGAACTAATTATTTATACTATTGCATTCTTGTCATTGTTATTGTTTAGGTTTTCAGGCTCCTGGGTTCCCTGTGGCTCCTTATGGTCAGCGGTTTAGCATGCCGACCATCTTGTTTTCCTTGTAATCGTGTTCAGTTTGTACTCGAGTTTTAAGTTGGTTAAAGCCTTTATAGTTTGAGGTATAATTCATTTATTTTTTACAACATCGTTTAAAGTAGTAACTCAGTGACAATTAGAAAAACAATTAGATGGCACAATCTGGAGTCTTTTATCCACAAGTAAATTAGTAAAAAGAGACGCAATACCAATAGTAGCCATGAAAACACTATCCAAGTTAAAAGAGGTTGAGTTAATGTAATAGATAGGTAATAAAAATGACAAAAACAACTCCTTCACTAGTGCCCAACAACTTCTGCAATAATTCGTAAACACTCTAATACATGGAAATACACTACTTTTATAGAGATCCACACAATAACTACGTTTTGTTCAAAGATTCAAATTTACAATGACAAAGGCTTTGCAAAAGAGCTGAATGACAACAAATTCCAAAAGTAGTAATTCCCTGAACAAAGTTCAAGGAATCTATACAAAACTAAATTTCAATAGTTCAATAATTCAATAGTTCAATTGTCCAATAATTCAATAATCAAATAGTTGTTTACTATCACAATTAAGGTCCTTTAAAGAGGAGAAAGAGAGATAGCATACAGATTAAATGTAGCTGGTCTTAAAAATGGGTATAAGCATTTTGGGTACAAGCTAGGTTGTATGTTTGGACTGGAACTGACTGGGACAATATTCAGTGCACGAAGACCTTTTTCACTTTTAAGGAAAAAAGTACCAAAATCCATGAGGTCACATGTCGTTCACTAAGTTATAGGTAGAAGCGGCAAGACTGGCCAATCTACGTGTCACTTACAAGTGAAAGCCTCTGAACATTTTGGTTTTTCTACCATGACAAGGAAAAAACTGCTACCACTTCTTTTTCTAGTATCTTGGAGCATCTACTGCTGTTGGGATACTAGGGTTCTTTTGACAATTTGACAGATTTTATCTTCATCTCCTTTGGTTAGCTACTTGATCATTCATTTCCATTTTGTAAATAATAAACACAAAGATATTGTTCCTTTTTTGAAATGCAACTTATTGTGTAATTAATTTAGATATGTTGGTGTTTAATACATTGTATTAGTACAGGTCATTGTTTTGTTTATAAATTCAAATAGGTTCAATCTGTATTAATGCCAACCGAAGATGGCTATTGAATAAACAAAACATGTTTTGTAAACTCAAGAGTGTTATTTTACTTATCAAAGTCATTTCTGGATTACTGCTGCTATGTTTATTAGCTAAACAAAGTTAATTCTGATTAGCATAACTTATCATACTTGAAACATAACTTGCCTCAGATGGCTTGCAAATCAACCTACACACTATGAAATGTTGTGCATGCTATGTGTCTTGTCTATGTATCATATTTAAACAGTGTATAACTAAGATGTATACCACTGGTTTCAGCAACATCTGTTTCTGACAATGATGATAGTTGATCACTGAACCAACTCAGTTCTTGTTTCATTGGACCAGATCCAACAGGCAAGAAATAGCCCATGTTTTGAGTGGGTGCCCAGTCCTGACTAGAAATGTCATATAAGGATGAGGGGCGACCTACAACAATAAAACAATGTCAGGCTATTCAATTAAATTTTGTATCCACCACAATAAAACAAAATCAAAAAGGTCGACCCTGAAACAAAAATTAAACCTGACAACAAAAACTGATGTTAAATATCCCAAATTACCTTCAGTAACTCAATGAAATGAGCATAAAGTTTGAAGAGTTTAAAGAGAAGTATCTAGTGCCGTCTTGCATACAATTTTAATTTTACAGAGCTTTCTCATGATATGAAATCAAATATAAGCTGGGAAATTTGAAACATAGGTGTCTTTACCTCCTGAATAAGATTGTTGTACATCAAAACGAACGTCAACGTCCTACTATCTGTTTTGATGGAGCAGCACATTTCTCTAAATTTAACCGAGTAAATAAATTATCATAAAGATGGTACAGTTAAAGACAGTGTCAAAACATTTTGCTGTTATTCCTCAGATCTTTCTCAGGTACATCAAATACAAATTATATTCTACATTATATAATACTGTTCTTACTTACCTCTTTACCAATAAATGTAAAATAGGGAGTGACAGCCAGACAGTCATATTGTCAGTCAGAATAACTCGTAATTGTGTTATGCATGGATTTACGACGGCAACAACATAGGGCAAAAACTCACGACGAACGGAGTTACGAAAAGGTTTGGAGAAGAGTCATTCTGCTTTATTTCCCATTGGAAGAAACATGCTCAAGCGAGCTATAAAAACATTTGTTTTTGATGTCACAAAGAAAGACAATATCACATATAACTTACCTGATATGAAATGATCACTACATATTCGCGTGTAAGGCAGTTTATTTTCTGTAAGATCATCCCTGCCAATATTTGCTAGCCATTGCATCCGACGGGCTGTCGACACTTGCTCTGTCTTCGCGCCTTGATGCGAGATGATTTTGGGGATTCGAAAGAATCCTTTTCCTCTATTACGATGTGAACTGGAACTACAACCTTTGGCAGCACAGAAATTGGGCATATCTCATGGTAAACGAATGAAGCGGTTGTAATACTTAGGCTGCCAATGACCTTAGGGCTTGATATTGTGCAGTTGGAGGCCGCAGGGGCTTTTCTGTCATCCAACATGGCGACAGTTTGCCCATTAGCGAAGATGACGTCACATCACCCAAGTACAGAACACTTTTTAGCAGTGTCTGTTTTATTGGGGGAGGGACAGGGCAATGGACTGGGCCCCCCGCGCTTCCATGTCATTTTTGCATAATATTTACTAAGTGAAAGTGAAATATTTGCATCATGAAATAAATCCTGATGCACAAAACCTATCAAGAATATAAATCAACTAAATCTGTTTAGTTCAAAAGGACTTAGATACATGTGCCTGCTCATTGATTTATTTAGTCTTTCATCAATAGCCACATGAGTACCCTTGGTAGATTCAACATATTCCTGTAAAGAGGCTATCTTGCTATCAAAACAATGTCTCCTTTATGTTTGGAGGAAATACTTCTATGCTTTTACAAACTTAAGCCTAAAACATGTGGTTGTGGTCCTGTGAGGCTTGAGTTTTCACAGCAAGACAAGTTGTGCTGTCCATTTCCTTATTTGCAGTACCAGAGACGCTGGTGTCACAACTCATCCTGCTATCAAAACTCATGCCTCATAGGGTCTTACTTAAAGCATAGTTCGTAGAGTATTTGATCATTTAATGTGCTTAGATACAACAGACATTTGTGATAATGAAGAATGATGGTGTTAATACCAGTTGGGAGAGCACCCAAGGCTGATGTTATAAATTAGGAAGTCAAGAAATTTATAATCAATCTACCCAAGATATCAAACTTTCTAAGTACCAAACCCACAACTGACAGTCAGTCATTCCAGACGGAATCTGCATCTCAGGAAGAACAGGATCGAAATCATACTACAGCTGAGGAACCAGTTGCAAAACGTGCAACTATGAGAGATTTCATTGCCTTAGAGGTAGCTGTTACTTTGACTGACATGGTGAGTGACATAACTAAGAACAACTTTTATTCGAAAAACGTTGTGTTGTAGCCAAGTGACATTTGTGATGAATTTTGCAGTTATTGGATGGATCAAGGAAATAAGACTTGTCGTCATGCTGATTCTGATTTTAAAGACTCTACAGTACAGGGACATAAGGAGCAGATTAAACAATTGAAAGGAAATGCAGATAGTGAAAAAACCCGAGGGGAGGTAAAGTCAGAGGCAACAGGACTGGTTAAACACCTATGTCAGCTGGAAATGCTGATTTGTTTCAGTTGTTTAATTCAGTTTAGGAAAGAGTGGATCAAATGAGTGCCCTGTTGCAGAAGGTATGCTTACCGTTAAATAATTACTGAGTTTCATCCAGAGTTTAAATATTTACTGAGTTTCATCCAGAGTTCACGTGACAGGTTTCAGCATCTTGAGATTCTGTCATTAACCACTTACGTACAGTACTCCATACTCGAATAGAAGCATATATATATAAACTACTGAGAGAAAAGTTTGTCTTCCTCACAAACATCACCGAGTTAACAAATGAAGAGTTCATGAAGCTGCAGCAAATCTTATCATTATCCAGAGGATGTGGAATCAGACTTTGTGTCTGAACGTGTTCATCTCGCATCATTAAATAACGGGCTTGTACATTTTGATGTGTTAAAGGTTTCAAAACCCTTTGAAATTGACATATATCAGCAAATAATTGGCAATGAATTGAACATTATCAAGTTCAAAATGTATCTTTGCCTCTTTGTTGGTAATTGTAAAATAGAAAGAGAAAGATCATTTATAAAATTGGAGTTAATTCTCATCTAAGTAATAGAATGGGACACGAAAGGTTGTCATCATTAGCTCTTCTTGTCATAGAAAATACCTTGCTTAATAGGATTGAGTTTGATTATGTTACCGACAAGCTTTCAAAGCAAAAAGCTCAGGAAAGGATTTCTGAGCTAAAGATTGCGCTGATAACTTATATTTCATAATTAGGTAACATTTACATGTTATGCATCAGCACACCCGTTTTTGTAAGCGCGTATCTTCATAGAGTTTTATATGAATATTGCACATTTTGTCTGTGCATCCACTACGTTAATGTTTGTTGTAGCAGGGAGATGGAAACACCTTCTTCAGCAATGATTGGAGATTGAAGTTGTCCTTTCAAATTTAATGAAATTTCTTGTTTACCGTTTCAAAGATGTCATCAGAACGATCAAATACACCTTTTCATGGCCCTAAGCATAAGGAAATTTTGCTTTGCCACCGTACGCTTGGAAGTTTTTAGATTTCGACGTCTTATTATACTTAAGGTACGCTAAGTTGTATCAGGTGAAAAAGTAACTTTTAAGCTTATTCTTTTATCCGATGATCCATATTTAAAGCCTTTTGACTATATGTGCATGGAATAGTAGATCTTGACCTCTAACTTGCGGATTTCCTTGCCTAATTGCTATGTTTACAGAGACTATAGCAAAGCAGAGGCTCACAACATACTTAGGCTTCTGCTAACATGTTTGCAAAGTTTCAGGTTCACCATTTGTATTGGTCTTATGCTTATAAAAAGTGTAGAAGCAAAGCAATAGCCCATAAACTCTTATACCTACATGTTGAGTTGAGGTGAGGTGAGTCAGTCTATTTGTTTTCAAATTCGTTTTACTCCATTAAATTTCTCCCTAAATGGGCAGATTTCCACTGATATTTTTAAGCTGAGAGTACGTTTCAATTGAACTACATTTTCACACAATTTTTGTACCCTGGAGCACAAAGACTTAGCTCTCTAGAGGGCATTGCCAAGTTTAATATATCACTATTATTTAAACTTATAATTGTAAAGTTAATTTAGAAACGTAGAATTGTATCGGGGATAACTTACATTATCCCAGCTCCCGACTGCTAGTGCAAATTCTAGTCGTCCCGGGACCCCGCACTCTCTAAAATCGGCTCTGCTCTTCAGCCTAACAGGAGTATGTTGCTTAAAACAGTAACAGGTTTTTATTAAGCAAATATCATAAACGTATGGCCTCTTCATTATTAACATTACAGGTAGCGCCAGGAAATGGCTAGGAGGACACAGCAACCACATCAATAAGAAAGAACCCACTAGGAAGGAAAACAAGGTTTTGTCAAAACGAGTACACATTATTCATTTATATTTGATGCAAAGTTTTGTCGAGTGGTAAGACGAAGCTCAAAGTAATAGAAATATGAGTAGAGGGGCAAACTGAGACATTACAAATTAACTTCGTTGATGTCTTTTGACCAATATCATGGCACCCAAAGCAAGTCATGCCGAAACGATGAAACCTTTCTGTGTTTAAATGTAAGTTGCATGGCATGATTTTAAGTACTGCTTTACGGCTCTATTTAATCTTAATAAAGTAACGTTGTTCTTGATGTCCCATATTTCTTGATGCCGAGTATTGTTATTGCTGCTAGCTGTACTACAGCCTGACAATACATGGGTGGATCGACACCCCTGTGGTCATAACTTAATTTCTGTTCTCAATACACTGGTGGTGTCTCCCACCCTACAGCTATCGTCCCCTTTAGGATACTGGTGCAACAAATTGCTATTGTAAATTATTGGCAATTTTGCCTTGGCATTGGCCACTTCCACCATTTCTTTGACGGAAAACTGTTTAGGATACAAAGATAGATAGCACTACGGGATTTGACTTGATATTTATCATTGAAATTAATGACTTCGTGGCTTTAAATACTACAATTAGCTAGTATTTGTACATGAAAAATGGAAATTTTCAGTGGCCATGAATCTCAACTAATTACTTCCAATTTTCAAAGATGGTCCAAATATCAAACTTACCGGCAAAGGCAGAGATTTGATTGCTGCAGTCATCTGAAAAGGCCTAATCTTAAAGTTAATAACGTTGATAACAGCACTTCATGTGTTGAAGAGGTTACTCTGTATAAACATTGCAATTATTACT
>JANTCA010058401.1:0-16951 GCA_024741275.1 Chironex yamaguchii
AGATAACTATACTAGTGCAAAACCTGCACCTCTGTCTTACTAGTACACTTGATTTATGGATCAACGGTTGCTATTTATTGTAAATGGATGCAAATAGTGTCTTTACGCTTTAAGGTCGTATGCTTGAAAAGGAGGCAATAGAACCAGAGAAAAGGGTGTTGGCAGAATGGATTGGTAAAAGAGAGAACTGTGAATTAGTTTGCCATATAACTTTGGTAAACTATCAAACGTTCACACATTTACCTTGTCAATGTTTCTTGCCACGTCAGATTCATCAGCAACACTTCCATAGGCACCAAATGTACTCCTTTTCTCAACCGTGTTGGACACAAGCACTCCCTTGTGATAAAACAATATTTGGTAGGATACATCATACCTTTTATCTAATATAGGATAAAATTCTGTCTTGTAGACAAACATAGGTATTGGAAAAGAGACAGTTATCACAGCCGTAGGAGAGGTTGTAATAAATAATCCCCCATCTCTAAAAATATTTGTCAGTCTGTGGTTTATATAGCGTTTTCTCTTCAGGGAATCATAGTAATAGCAATATGGTGGAACCGATGAAGTCACACGGATGTGATTTGGGAAAACAATATCCTTTGCTTCACAATTATCCTTAGCCCCTGTAAAAGGAATCAACTGTGGACCATATGGGACGAGTCTTTTATCATTCTTCCTGTTGCGGATTCGGAGAGTCCTGAACGGCATCAGTGCCAAAGTATCGTTCTGTAAGTAAACTGTACCAGCTCCACCGTTGTCATGGCCAGAGTCGCCGCCATACGCTCTTATGACTCCTGTAAAGGTGCTTTGATTTGAAAAATACACTGCTATTCTGCCACCGCCTCCTGCACCTCCAATGCCACTCCCAGATCCACCACTGGCTTCTATAACACCATCACCATCAAAATGGTAGCTTTCTATAAGAATGCTACCACCAGCCCCACCACTTTCAGCATCCTGACCATTTGAGGAAATCGTTCCCTCTACTCTCAGTTTCTTGGAAATTTGTAAGTGTATGTTTCCTCCACCACTGCCGCCTCTGCCTTTTCCACCAGAACCCCACTGCTTAGGAAGCTTGAAGGATCCATAAGCAAATGACGTTGCCGTGTCAAACTGTCCCAGACCACCTCGTCCACCGTGGCTACCACCAACGTTATGAACTAGTGCAGATATCTTCTTGTAACCTGGTCCATCACTTGCACCGTAACCCCTTCCATTGGCAGAGACATCACCTGAGAAAATATAAGAGTTAATATAGTATCCGCGTAAAGATTATCTAGAGCACAGATATAAATATTTATGCGAAAACTCCATAACAATGGCTCTGATGAAATTGATTTAGTTTAACATTGAATCGTTAGTGATGTCTTTTTTTACGATAAAGAGGCTAGCCTCACTACTGGAGCACGAAAACAATGCATGCGAGGTTCTTGCACTGTTGGAATTTTTTGAGAAATTATTTCCCAGGTGGCAAAGGCACACATTCTGGGTACTACAAACTAAACTTCATGCAAAATGAGACAGTAAAATACTGTTAGGCTTGTACGTCTATTGGTTTACGACAAAACCAGGCCTTGTTTAAGTATTAGAGCTGCAATTCCGGTTACGTTTAAAGGGCGTCGTGCCACTGCCCAGGACAAAGCTTGTGAAAATTATTTCTGAGTAGGTTCTCCTATTGACCAAATCTATTTGAGTGATTGTCCATCTAAAGTAGTAACATCTGAATCTTCAGCTGGGATATAAAAGCAATAAACGGTTTAAAAGATCACAACTTAAAGGAGACGGATACATTGGCGTGGAATTCCTGAGAGGTAGACACTGCAGAGACTAAGAAAAAAAGACTGTGTTAAAATTTGCCCTTTGTCACGATAAACAATGGTATTTATATGACCTAAACAAGGAAATAGATGTCAAAAACGACCTTGAGAAAATACGGTAATGCCAAGTAAAATGCTGAGGGTATTTGATGTCACACTGAATGGCAACACGAAGTGAAAAAATCAAACGAAAGATAATGAGTTAATTAATACCTCCATCATCAACGGTAAGGATATTGCTTCTGATACCAATACAATTTCCACTTATACGCCCACCAGCATTGACGACAATTCGTTGAGCCATTATTTGAAGAGTGTGAGTTTTCGCTAAGACAGTTCCTCTAAGACGTCCTTTAGCCTTTACCGTCATATTCTCGAAATGGTAGACACTTTTATCAAAACCACGAGTTCTTCCACTTGACCATAGATACAAGGAACCGTCCTCATCAATAACAAATTCATCTGAGTCTGAGATTGTACCATTCACCTCCATCCAAACACGCCTTAGTGTCAATCGCTTCGGTATTTCAAGCATTCCATTACTGTAAACCATTGAATTAATTGGAAAATAATGATCAACATCTTGAAATCCAAATACTTGATCACGTCCGAGGTGTAATACTCCAGAACTGTCACCAGTAAGCACATCCGACTGAAACCGCAGCTTCCCTTGTCCTGTTTTCCACAGCACGGCAACATGTGCTCTTCCTCTGATGTCTACACGACTAAATGAATGATTTTGAAACTCAATCAACCATGTGACTCCTCCAACACGACTTATATCATCATATGAACCATTTAGAAGATTATGCAGGTGACCGTTTGATTTTTGAGGTGACAGCGGGTATGAAAGACCTTTGTTATTTATCAATAAAGTATTGTTGATTACCTTACTCCCATTAACATGCTCAAGGTATATAGTTCCTGCCCCTCCCACTTCAATTTTGCTTATACCACCTGATGCAGAAAAGGTTCCCTTGAAGTTATCTAGTCTTCTATACCTTAAAAATATACGGCCTCCACCACCACCACCTCCCCCGTCTGATCCCGATCCACCATCGGCAGTAAAGGTCCCAATACCAGAAAGATCGTCACACTCAATAAGTATACTACCCCCAGCTCCCCCTCCTTCGTTGCTACTATGAGCACCATCCTGTCCGTTGACATTAATGGTACCATCCATATTCAAATGTCGAGTATGTACGCGTAAGGCCCCACCACCACGGCCTCCAGGTGCCCCGATCGTGACTCCATTCTGCTCTGTTGTGGCAGACTTTTGTCTGTAATTTCCGAAATAAAGGCGTTCTAGTTAGGAGAGAAAAACACAAAAAAACCTTCCTGAAATTAACCGAATTTGTTTTTTTTTAATTTATCACACTATGAAGCATTGGCATGAAAATGCAAAAGGCAGAAAGTAGTTAGTAACGTAGGGGAGGAAAACACACAATAGCGAATGAAAAAAACGGTAATAGTCTCGCTATAGTGAATGTTGCATAAGAAAAACCTGCACGTGACGCCTTGCACTTTATTTATCTAAGCACTGCTCTCAACATTACATTGATATGATGTTAGATAGGAGACAGAAATTCAATGCTTGATTGCAGAATGAGATACCCAATTCGGCCGAGATTTACACAGTTTTGATATCAAGATAGTAGTTGAGTGAATTTTGATGATAGGTCGTCCCCGTCTGCAAGAGAGGCATTTGTTTCGTTGCCAAACACACTTGTGACGACAACGTATTACAAGAATAATCACTATCATAAATGCCGACACAGTTGTGGCATAACGCATTAGTGATTGGTTTTTCTCTGCAACTACAGTCTTACTCCATAAGCACGAGAGTTAAAACTGCCCATAATTACTAATATGGAAAGACAGACATTCATCACAATGTCATACATTTATTTAGAAAACGGTTGCTTTCATAAACTCTGCGACCATAAATTCGAAACATTTAACTTCACATACCAAAATCTTTTCCGGAGCCACCAGCACTCCCATAATCAATTGGCTGAAACAACGATCCATATGGCTGTCCAGCGAGATCTATATTCGTTCCACGGCCTCCGGAGCCAGCATGTCCTCCACCACCACCTCCCCTACTATTCCCTAGTCCCCTTCCAGGGCCCCCGCCTGGGTGAAGTTGCAAGAAAGGAGGACGGGCTGATGTTCTGTACCCACCAAAAGCTAACGAAATTGTCGCTCCAAACTTTATTGAAAGAAGATGATGAACGCGTAATGATAGCCGATTTGAGCATTCAAATTTGCTTCCTCCAAAAATCTGCGTAAAGGAACAATGATATGCAATACAACCCGCAAAGATCACATTTATAGAAGTCTGACCAGTTCAAAGTTAGACCAACTTTCACTGTACCAAATGGAAACAGCACATAAAAACGCTAAACTATTGCACGTCTTCGTCATAATTTACTTTTTACTTCTTCGAAATATATTTGTCCAATAATTAACATTAAGCAAAGATCGATTATCCTACCCCTACTTTAATATCCTTATTTCTTTCTTAAGCTTATTTGACCTTTCTGTTCGCTTTGTTTTTCTCTCTACTTTTTTCTATTTTTTCTACTTACTGATAGACATGGGAAGGAAAACACACTATGTTTACACCCCATTGTCCGGTAAATTATGTTTAAACCTGCAAAAAAAGGGAATTGAAATATAAATTTCTTCTCGATATATATGCGCTGTCTCAGAAACTACAATAACCGTACCATGAACTTAAAATACTTGTTTGATATGACTATTTTTACAAATAAGGGAGCAGCTACCTTAGGGTAAAACCATTGCTCAAATTCTACTGTCATACGCATCTGTTATACTTCATTTACTGTAAGCAGTAAAAGCCCAAGTAATGCACTCGCCTACTAAGTGTATGAGCCTATATAAGAATCCAGGCATACGCACCTATAACCGAGTTGCGCTTACATCTAAGCTGACAAAAATCACCTTTCTGTCATTACATAAGCCGAGTGCGAAGCAATTGACGAGCAAAGAGATTAGAGCAAGAAAGCTGGTTTGAAATTTTTACACAAAGATAAACAGGAGGGCATACCATGAAATTCCTGGTGGAGACGGTAACATTCCTCTCATCATTTGATGACTTTATCGATAATGTGCCTCCGGATTTAATGTTGACAGATTCGAAATTAAATTGTCCATAACCTGATTGCTTCCCAACTCGTGATGAAGTCTCTGCTGTTACAGTGCCATTATTTACTAGTGTTATCGAGGTTCCTCCTATAAGCTTAATGTCAAAAGGAGACATAAATTAAGTCAACAAGAAGAAGGAGTTCCCAGATAAGTAAACAATAGTATCTTTTGCGTAAATCAAATCGATATTAATTTAGGAAATGTGCAGTCAATAAGAAACGTGTAAAATAGGCAAACTTATGGATACACAGGAAGTAATCATCACTGAAATATATAATTACCGATGCAAATGTTGCTAGCTTTACGCTAACATTATTCAACGACAGGATCGGTGGTAGAAAAAGGGTTGCATTTTCGTAGATTCTTGCATGAAATGGTACATCCGTTCTTGTTGCCAACACTACCATTTTTTGGCCAGGTCCTACAAAAAGGAATCCACTTCTGTCACCAATCACAGAATTGACTACGATATTCTGTATTAAAGGAGAACTTGCAAATGCTAGTTTTGCTCCTCCTTTCAATTCAATTTCTGAAAAATGATGTTCGACACCAGCAAGAGCTGCTTCCACCCATGTAACACTTCCTTTGTATTCTCTGTTAGAATATCTAATAAAAAGTGAAAAAATCAATAAGAATCCTGCCGTAAAATGGAGCTCAAAACTGCCCCGATAACCTATAATTAATATGCAATCCGAGTGCATGAAGCTAATTGCGGTGCTGTTTGTTATAAACAATGGCCTAGCATTTTACGTACGTAGTATGATTTTTAGTACGTGTTATATGCATGGAATGTACGCATGTAACAAGATACTAAAACTGATCACACAATTGACTTTAAAAATACAGGCGTGGCTCAGTTCAGGTAGCTTTATAGCACATGTTGCGACGTTTTGACTAAACATACAAGGGAACATTTTGATAGCAACAATGTTAGAACAACTTTTTTAATGTCAATTAAAGACAAACAATAAAAGACAAACAATGTAAATACCTTGGTATAAGAGTAACATAAATATTGAAAGGCACCGCAAGATTAAACCTCAATGAGTATTTTTGGAACATATGAATTGAGCACTAGTCCGGAAGTTGATTTACTATAAGCTTCAACGAGTTGATTTTCCTGTTTCCGAATAGTACCGTTTTACCCAGCACAAGCCCCTTTGGTTAGCCAGTGTCATTGCAATATCTTGCGTAAGTATAGCACGATTTCAAAGTTTTTCGGATGGGAAGTGATTTTAAACCTACTTTAGTTACTACCAGCAGTACGCCCTAAACCCTAAGATGATATGTCTTAATGCATCTTTATTGGATGAACACACTAGATTTATTGGTTACAGTCTACTAAAATCATATCAATGTAGAAAGTAAACTGTCATAGTTATGCCTTTTTGGCACTGTTCTTCAAATTATGTACCTATGATCATACTGTTCATATCCAAGGTTGCAAAAGAAATCCACTAATCATGTTTGCTTACTGCTCAAACCTTGTAAAAAGACAGAGGTTAACTTGGACTATCGTTATACTCATCTTGTTTTACCCAAATATCAGTGACATTGAGTACTTTATAGTCAATTAATCAAATAGATAATACCTTATGAGCAAAGCAGTTGCTAACTCGAGTAATTACGGTATAGCTACAACTGAAAGAAACAATATACCTCTCAGAAATTTCTTTGCCGTCCACAAAGATCTCGACTTCATTAAGGGATACATAACTGGAATATGTGTTCTTTAAATGCACTTCAAGTCGTTTCAGTCTTAACTGAACAGGAATATCAGTGAAGGCACCTGCTTCAAATGCCCAAGGAGTTTCAATGTACTCTGGTGTTAGATCGACAGCAAATGTGTGATATCCACGCAGCTAAATCAGTGAGAAGGCACATAATAATGAAAACAGTTTTCAATTTGACTTAAAAAAGAGAACAATATACGAAACAAAACATGACAACAAGACTTACAAGGATAGTAATAATACGAGTACGGGCCAGTGAGAGGGGGAGGAGGGAATGAAAGTCAACGGAAAAGGAACAAATTTAAAACCTTTAAAACAAATCTTTCCAACGAAGCTGAAAGCAGATTGTGACGAGAGATGAATAAAACCAGTAATGAAAGATTGTGGGAGCATACGAACATGTCAAAGTTAAGTTTTTTAACGAGAAATGTGCGTCGGTACAACAACAAGAGGAACAGGGATCAAGAATACCAAGGAAGAAGGCGGGAAAAGGAGAAAAATTGGCGAGGAAAAAAAGGAGAACTAAGGTATTGGGAGAAGGCGAGTAATAACGTACCTTGAATGATGTCCCCTGCACAGGAAATATTCTAACTCGTTGAATGAACATCTCATATGGCAATGTTACTATCACACTTCCAGAGCTGCAGCTTCCAATAAATCTGTATCTCATGTTGCTCCTATATGTTTGGTCAAAGAGGTAACTGAGAGAATAGGGATAGTAAAATGGTCTTCCGGTATTTGCAATGGCACAACTTGACTTCACTACAATTTCGTTCGTTGTGTATGAAGCTTGATTACCACTTCCACCGCTTGTATATAATTCAAGCTTCCTCCCGTTATTTAAGATATCGGTATCCATTGTCCACAAGTTCTTGTTATCAACTACTAGCTTTGTGGTGTCGTTGTGGCTACAACGTAAATAAAGTGTGCCGGATGCTCCACACTCAGCGAAAGAGACGGCTGATCCTCCATGGATATCAAAAGTGCCACCGTAAAATGTGTCTTTTTCCGAATTATTGTAATACACAGCAAGCCTGCCTCCTGCTCCACCTCCACCTGAAGACGAGGCCTCCGCTGATCCACCAATGACTTGTACGTTACCTACGAATAAATTTTTTAGTCAATGAAAACTTAACGTAGCGTAAATAATGGGTTTTACTGCTACAACATATATCCTGCTTTACTTATAAGTATCTACATAGCGGCTGCTGTTTAGCATTCCTCTGATAATTAGGGTCGAATGAGAGGCTCCTGTAAAATAAACTTGACATCAAAAGAGAGAAACATTCTGAGCAGAAAGCCTGCATAAAATAATACAATGTATTCTCAAATACGGAGAGGGATCTGAAATCCTCTGCAGACGACCTGCCAAAATTTCTTTTCAGTAGGCACACAAAAAAGAGAGAAGAATAAATAGCAACTCAGATGCTTCGGTAGCATGGCGCTATAAATTATCTGAAATGGAAGTCAGCCTTTCAATTTGAGCAAAATATTGGATTTACCTTTGATCTTACAAACGTAATGCCTACCTCCTACATCTTACATCTACGTTGTCAATCATTTGTCGTGCTTAAATAAATTGGCATCGGAAAGTTCTGATGGTGGAAGATCAGAATTTTATTTTCTCCATTTCAAGCTGTCTCGAAATGAAAGACGGGAGAAGAACAAAGTTTCTCCAACAACGAAATGCCCCTGGCACTGGAAATTTATTGCCATGATATTGGGTAAATTAATACTGCAAATATGGTAACAATAACTTCATTCTCACTTCGTTGTCAACAGACTTACTGAGGATTGTCAGATTTCTACTTAAAACTTTAAAATCTCAGGAAACAGGAAAATAGGGCTGATGAAACATGGGCTGTTGCGTAATAATCTTCCATAACTTTCGAAAGTAGGTTGATAAGAAGAAAACAGAAAAACTTTCACATTTCTAGTAGGCATATCACCAGAAAAATCCAATCACACATGCAATGCCTTCACATGGAAATGTACTAAATATCGCATGCTTCAGATCGCTAAAAAATTTTGTTCTTTTGACTGTTGAGGCTCCAAGATAGAAAATCATTTCCGACATCACCCTCTCAACTATTATGTCACACAAAAAAGTGTTGATGTCCGAAAAGAAAATGTTTGCATGGCCAATACTTGCTTAGCCTTTGAATTAAACATGATCATACCTTGATAATACGAATGACGTCATGATAATACGAATGAATCTATACCTGTATGCCCACCAGTCAAGACCAAAGTGTCAATCCAGATGCTACCCCCTGAGCCACCGCCCCCTGCTGCAGTCGTACTTCCACCATTTGCAAGAATTTTTCCGTCCACCTAAGCATGAAATGATAAACTGTGTTTTAAAACATAAAACAGTTGGATTCATAATTAAGCATAAACTGACCAAGTGACTGTATTGCCCGTTTAAGCACAAAAACGATAAACGTGAGACTCTTTTACTATTACAATCTTTGTAATCCGGTCAGGTATACCTTCACTGATCACAGCTTACCACACTCACAAACAATGTTCCTGTCTTTCGTCATAGTGAACTGAGTACCGTGAATGCGAAAATGTATGCAGGGCATCCTAAAGTGTCAAATCAAAGAACTCTACTGTCTCTAGAAGTAGACAATGTTACTTACTTGCAAAGTGTTATTTGCTATGATCATTAATTGTCCCCCGCCATCTCCACCATACCTCAAACCATCACCGCCACTTCCAAAGTCTGACGGGTGGGTAACACTTCCATATGGTAAGCCCTTTCTACTGATACAGTTCATAAGCCCATTGCAAGAGCCTCTTCCTCCTGTGCCACCATGTCCCGCCCCGCTGTGTTTCAGGCGATCTATACTATTTGGTGCCCCTGGTCCTAAGTTTCGAGCATAGCCTCCTGTCATGAAAATTGATAACAGAAAATGCTTTAAATCTGATGAATCGTATGAAATTTAACCTATTGTAAACAAACAATCAAACATCAGGTTGGTTGGCAACTGACTATGCTCATTCAAAACAATTTTCTGAAACTGTAAGTATCCAAATTTCCAAAATTAAGACAACCATGTTTTCTTCCATCCAGGTTGCATATTAGTGACTACTTCAATCGCTTGTTGTCTTAACGGGTTTATCAAAAGGAGACAGGGCTATGCCACAATTTGATGTCTTGCTCAAGCAAGACTTGTGGAGACCGTCCCTTGATCAAGGGAGCCTGTGAGGAACCTTTTCGTCCAAGTTCAAACATAAAGCGAAATTAAACCTACCTTTACTGACATCAAGGACACCTCCATCATCAACGGTGAAATTGGTCACTTTTATACAAAGATGCTTTGCTAAAACTGTACCTCCTCCATCAATGTTCATTGAGGCTGTGGTAAACACATACTGATGTCTGTGTGCCTAAAGACAGAAACGATGCACAAGTTCATTTTTAAAAATCCGTCAGAATTGACTGTACCACAAGCGGGGCCAGGTTACAGTACTACATCGTTTGTTTTCGTTAGTCACTTAATACAAGACATGGTTTGCTACTCTTGTCGCGGGTGCAAATTTTGTTGACGAAACTGTATTGATTCTCTAGAAATATTCTCCTCTGTATTATATATGGCACCGCTGCTCAGATTCAAACTTTTTTAAGACCTGTTTTTGAAAAGTAAGGTTAAGCTACCTTCAATACCTCAACACGTCCGATAATATTAACTTCCCCACCGCCGATACCATTTCAGCCTTGCTACCACCTTCTTCGGTAAACTTGAGCTCATTTGTGCACATCAGGTTTTGCTCTTTTTTATTCTTTTAAGTACATATTTTCAGATGAACTGCATCAACAGATATCAAATGACAATAGGATACCACAAGGGATACTAAATACAAAGCAACCATAATTTTGAGAAAAAAACAACTAGTAAAGTGTTTAACCACCCTGTCGACTTCTAGACGGAACTATCGCAAACGGTGACAAATGGATGCATTGTAAGCATAAAACACAAGCTGGTTATAAAACGCATACACTAATAGACAGACACATAATAAAAGGGGGAGACGATAGGGGTTAGATGACTAATAATCTTTGGCCCTTTCCTATTGAGCTACTTAGCTCAGTAAAAAAGGTATCAGATTTGCAGTCGCAAGGCTCATGGTTCGACGCCCTGGTGTTCATAATCATAACTTTACTACTGCTCTCAACAGCATACTCGGCAATTGTATCAAAATTAGTCCATCTTCCAGTAGAAAGCTGTTTTGTTCTCAAAATCATTTTCAGTCTATGTAGTAGGCAATAGTGAGGGCACCACTACTCTGAAAACCCCATGTCTTTGTAACCAATGGTGTTTGACTTTTAGACATTTACGAATTCTTTTTATGCGCCGATAAATGTCCCCCACCAAACCCCCCTTTATACAGTTGACATTTTCGCTTTTGCAAATTTACTGCCTACATATTAACTTTACCAACTAGCTCTGGTGCTGTGAATATCTTACAAGTATTGTGTTCTCCATATGACTCTCCTACCATGGCCATACAGTGAATATTAGCAGACGAAGTCAAACGAGTAGGGGTGAATGATTACACGCCTTCCGATAATATCGATTGTGTCTGTTAAATAATCCGAGAAGCGTCAGGATTGCAGTTGGCAAAAGTCATTATTTTGGAACTGTGCTCAGATTTTCTACTCTCACTACTTTGCTTCTATTCCAGGGAAGAAGCCACGAATAGTCAATGTGATACCGTAACGTTAATACTAACTTCGCAAGCTAACCTATCCTATGCCTAAGCTAAGTGCCCAACATACCTTTCGTCGGTTAGTGGAAAAGATAACGTGTTGCAAAAGGTTAAAAGATCTAACTCGAGCCAACAAGAATTCAAGGCTAAGAATACCATCAATCATCACACCAACAAAACAAATAATTCCCGAAGCCGTGGTATCTATATCAATTTGTAAAAATGAAAGGAAAAGACGTAATGATCATACATAGTTTGTGATGAAAGGATCAAATATTACCTTGTTTCCGTGAAATACCATTTTTGACGTGGCCTTGACACGGCAACTAGTTTTGAATCCGAAATTGGACTTCTTATGATCCCCCGTCGATCCGGACTCATATAAATGAAAAGATGCTCCGTTCATGAGAACCAGATTCTCTATATGATCTAGTTTTCCTTCCAAATGCAAGTAAACTTTATTTAATTCCGTATTAACAGCCAAACCCAAATAGCCAAGAGGATAAATATAAGCACTAAACGGTGTATCAATTTCAAATCTTCGTAAGTCCATCCTCTGCTGCTTTGCTATATGTACAACACCTGTTCTATCCCCTATCATATGTCGGAAAAATAAACGCTCTGCGTTGTCGCTTGCATTTGGTTTGATGGCTAGATGAGCAGATCCAAAAATTTGAAGCTCTTCAAAATGGAAGTTGAAACGGCTTGAGGTCAAACTGTGGTTGCCAGATTCTGGTAATATCCAAGAACGGCAGGAGATTCTTGAGAACTCTTTGTACGATGATATCCTGCTCAAGATTGGTTTTCCACCATTGTTATCAATGAAAAGTGTTCTATGATTGTGAACTACATGATACAAAAATCCTGTTCCTGATCCTCCAGGCTCAAAACCAGTGCCACCAGCAGTTAATATTCTTCCATCAAATGTTACATTTTGCCTGAAGTTTATGGATATTCTCCCTCCTGCACCTCCACCACCTGATCTTCCCCCTTTACCACCTCGCACTGAAAAATTTCCAGTGCCTTTAAAAATATTAGTAAAAATCCATAAACTACCTCCACTCCCACCTCCTCCCATGTCACCTTTAGATGAATCACCATCTGCACTTAGCATACCATGCAAAACTAAGTTTTCCGTTACGTTTATCCAAATGATACCACCACCACCACCGGACGATGTTGAACCTCCACCACTACTACCAAATTCAAGGGGCTCGTAAAGATCTCCATATGCAATACCGATATGTTCTACACCTTTCCCCCGCCCTCCACTTCCCCCGAATCCAGCTCCTGATGACCCAGAGTGATGGGACTTGCCAAGGCCTTTATTCAAGATCTTATTATTTATCATGCCAATATGTGTATAATTGTAACCATTCCCGTCAGCAGAAATGTGTCCACCATCGTCTATTGTTAAATTCTCTGCTTGCAGATGAAGTTCAGTTACATCGAGCTTTCCACCACCTTCAACTAAAAGCGCACGCACAAACACATGGATAGCTGGATCTCTGCGTGGCCTACTTAGAGCTTTAATAAGCCCTTTGCTTTGAATCCTAACGGCATCGAAGTAGTAAACATTGGATTTGTTTCCTCCTGCGCTTCCAAGCTGATTCATCCATAAGGTACCTCCATGATGCAAAGTCAGATTTTGAATATGAGCAAGTATTCCACTGTTATAAATTGTGATTCCATGAACTTCCGTGTAATGTGCTAGTCCAAGATAACCACCGTAGTAGTTATGGACATTAAAAGGAAGATCAATCTCAGACCTTTTAAGTTCAAGTTGTTGATTTGGTCCAACGTGCAATGTTCCAGTCCTATCACCAATCATATACTCAAAGAATAGTTTCGCACCTATGATTGGAGGGTTCGTCATGATTGCTAAATGTGCACCACCGTATATTTGCAATTCCTCAAAATGAAAGTTGTCTTTGCCACCAGCAAATTTGTGTCTTCCTGAAGTGTACAAAATCCAGGCTTTGCCTCCATCATCATGACTGTCCGTATAACTCCTAATAGCAGAAACTAGTGGTTTTTGAAAATTATTGTGGAGGAAAAGTGTTCGGTGCTCTTCTAGCATATGGTAAATAAATACGGTACCAGGTCCACCAGCCTCGGCTTGACATAGCTTTTCTGCTTCACGTCTACATCCATAAGCTGCACCACCGTAAGCTTGATAAGTAAAACTGTAGCCAGTCTCGTTGATCTTAAAATACAGGGCTACTCTTCCTCCACTACCACCACCTCCGGGAGTTAAAGGCGCAAAAGATCCAGCTCCGCCCCTTGCTGATAGCCTTCCCCTACCTTTAAGTTTGTTACAATAAACCCACACACTTCCACCACTTCCACCACCGGCTCCTTCATTCTTACTGTCGTCTCCGTTTGAGGATATAACTCCATCAATTTCAAGTATGTTTGACACATTTATCCAAAGAACACCTCCACCACCTCCTCCGCCCTTTTTACCTATACCGGACCCTCCAACACTCCCAAACGTTATAGGTTCGTAAAGGTCCCCATAGGCAGCACCAGTAAAAGATGCTCCTTTCTCAATATATCCTCTCCCTCCTCTACCACCGTGTCCTGCTCCCGAGGCTCCATGCATGGAATAATGGCCTTGACCAAGATTTATTCTTCCATGCAATCCAACACCAGAAGCATCGTGTGATGCATTGTAGCCTAAACCGTTGGCTATAAGTGACCCTCCATCCTCAACTGTACAATTTTCAGTGACAAAGGTTAGCTTCGACGCTCTAACCAAACCACCTCCCTCAATAACAATAGCTCTCGACAGGAAAGTTATTCCTGGATCACTAACTGGCGACGTAACGCCATGAATAACGGCAGTGTTTTGTACACGAATAAACTGGAACTTGTAAACGTGTTGAGATTCTCCATATGTCCTACCTCCATGCTTGAGCAATAAGTGACCACCATGATGTAAGGTAATATTCTGTACATGCGCAATAGTTCCACTTATTATCACTTCAACACCGTGTACTTCTGTGTAAGGTGCCAAACCAACATAACCTTCCTTATAAATGTGCAAGTTAAATGGCAAGTCAATCTCTGGTCGTTGGAGATCCATTGATTGATTCGCAGCTATGTGCACACGCCCTGTCCTGTCTCCTATCATATATTTAAAGTAAATCGATACATTTTCTGAAGGCATAATAGCTAAGTGAGCATTGCCGTACACCTGCAGTTCCTCAAAATGAAATCGTTTTGTTGAATTGGCAAAGATATGAATTCCAGACTCTGGCATAATCCATGCTTTGCATCCGTCTTTTCTTATATTGCTATAATCAATGTGTCTATTCAAAGGCTCCTGTCCGTTGTTATCTACCAATAGTGTCCTATGACTGTGTAGCATGTGGAAAAGAAATATAGTTCCTGGGCCTCCTGATTCACCCTTAACACCTGCCTTTCCACCGTAGCTTTTGAATTCGAATCTCGCAAATGTAACGTTCTGGTAAAAGAACAGGCCAATCCTACCACCTGCTCCTCCACCAGCAAATCCACTGCCATTTCCTCCATTACAAAGTACTTGACCGTATCCTTTAATGGTTTCGCAGTGAATCCATATACTCCCACCGCTCCCACCTGCACCACCCGAAACACCAGAGGCTCCAGAGGATGACAAAGTTCCATCTATTTCAAGTGTTTTAGAAATATTCAAGAAAAGTTTTCCTCCACCAGCACCTACAAGACAGAAAAAATCGTGAAGTAAACTAGGTCTCGGAAAGCTAGAGCTGGGGAGTAGGAGTACCCAAATCTTCTCTACACACGTTACAGTCACCCTGTTATGTAATCGCAAAATAATTGCAATAGGTATCAGTCAAGCCGCCTCAACTCCGACATCTCTAGCCATTACAATCAACTTACAGTTCACCTTGCCCTGTTTTACAAACACAGGTCATTGTAATACGTCCAACTTACACTATCTACATTCTCTAATTATAGCAACTTACACACATATCACCGTGCCTTTGTTCTGCAATCATCAGATTATTGCAATTGTTCTATGTGCAACTGCCACCGTTCTACAATCTCTAATTATTACTTTGCCCTGGACTTTTTCCACAATTGAAGATTACTGTTGTAGATCTCTATTTCACTATCCCCATCCTACATATTCCAAATAAGGTATGCCACACCATCCTGTTATACAGTTAGGTCACAAAGTCTAACATACACCTTTTTGGCATTACAATCACCCAAACAGCGAGTGATAACAACTGTGCTGAGACTGTCATGCTACGACCAAATAGTTCAGACGGTGCTCGCAGTTAGACCGATTGAACTCATCAAGTCCTATCGAAAGAGAAAGATACTACCCTAACTGCTCAGTTTCCCACATGCAGGCATATTTGTTACATATTTTAAGTAAATATCAAGAATGTTCTTCAAAAGTCAAATAAAGCCTATGACAATGTGAGCAAACTTATGCAAACAGAAATTTCATAATAAGGCATTAATAATTTAAGTAGCAAGTACACTTGCCGAAAACATTACCGTAACTCTTTTTACGTTAACCTTGACAAGCGGCAATGTACCCACCCGACATTCCACTTCCACCGCCACCAGCACTTCCAAATTCCCGCGGCTCATAAACGTTTCCATATGGCTGGCCAGTAAATGGTTCATCTCTTCCTCGCCCACCACTGCCTCCGTGGCCCGCACCTGATGCTCCACTTCCAGTCCGGAAGCCTCTTCCGATGTTAATAAGCCCGTTAATTCCAATTCCTGATATGGTATTACAAATGGGAGATAAATTTCTGTCCACGTTCCATTATGAATTATGGTCAAGATATTATGGATAAGAACAACACAAAAGCTAGGTTCCCTAATGCCGTCACAAAACATGGCACTATTGCTTTGTCTAAAACAGCTGTGTAGTGTAGCATCCAGCCAAGTGATGCAAACCACTAGTAATACAGTATAATCTGGTTACAACGTACTTCAAGGGAATAGCTGATTTAGATTGTTATATCCTAAGTACCTTATAACCGGTGTCAATGGATATCGACAAGAATTACTATGGTATAGAACGATATACCTCTTTTTATGTTGAAAATTTTCTTAGCCATATCAACATCAATTGATGGCCCAACAATCCATCGTTACAATACGTAATTCTGACTTGTAAGAACGAAGATTGAAATTGGCAATTTCCTTAGATATTATAATAGATGCAGAGACAGATATAGATATCCGCAAACAGACATACATTAAATACAGATAGCAGTATGGATGTGAATATAGTAATGGCTTGAAATCTAGATAAAGACGTAAATATAGATCTAGATGTAGCCCGATATAATACAACTAAAGATAAACATAAGAAGAGCTAGACCTAGGTATAAACATATTGGTAAAGATGCAAATACAGATATCAAAGCCGATGTACACACATGCATGTACAGATGGATATTAGAACAATCTTTTTGTGGTACAAAACTTGAAAATCGCCTTGAAAATTTGCGACATTGCGCTAAAATCATACTTAAA